>JAABOM020058837.1:0-13468 GCA_011800125.2 Solanum clarkiae
TCGAATCTATTGTAATACATTAGAAGCTTGTGCACGTGACAACCAGGTCTTGGGGGATTTTCATCAAATTGAACTTTCATTTTTATTATAATTCCGCGTTTTTAAGGTTATAGTTGGGTTATAGGCTGACTTGTCTTGGTGGGATAAGACGAGTGCCATCACGCCCATTTTTGGGTCGTGTCAAACCTTCTCACCCTTCCAATGATCCAACAAAATTTGAGACACACCTTTGAGTTGGTACACCGCCAACTCTGCCTTCTGATTTGTCCCAATACCCATGATAGATAAGATTTTGTAGACCTTATCAATAAAATCTTGTGGATCTTCATCCACCTTTGACCCATGGAATATCGGAGGATTCATTCTCATGAAGTCTCTTACCCTAGCTCTCGGGGTATTAGCATGAGGGGCTTGGGCCCCTTGTTGGACTTAGTTGGACACCACTTATGTAAGCAAAGTAAGAGCATCCCGAAGCTCACAATTGGTAGGTTGCTCCTCAGGAGTTTAGGCCCATCTTCCTCTAGTGTTTGGCATGATCTATCATAGCAAAGAACAATCATTAGGGGAGACTTAGAACATGAAGAAGGAAAACATTTCCTAAAACATTTCATAGCCTCTTATTCATAGTCATGGCGCGCTTCACAACCATAAATAGAACTCTAATCGATGCGATGTGCTGGACTTTGAGGATCTAATAAACTAGTGCTCTGGTACCAAGCTTGTCAAGGTCTAAGCCTAGGGTGTAGACGTGATAAGGCGAATGGCTAACCTGAAGGAACCCCAAAAAAGCCTCTTAAGTTGTCATTACACATCCGTGATCGCGGAAGCATATAAAAGACATGTTGGATAAAATGGGGCATTAGGGCTAAGGGAAAACTTTGCAACACATCAATATCAAGACAAGGAATCATAGCTCATGTCATAAATACATAACTTGTCCAACAAACACCACTACACACATAGATAGAGCGTGGGCCAAGAAAAAGTAACTAGGCTCACCCTCATAATCAAAATAGATCATATGATAGTGTCCTCAATACATAGATAAGAGGAAAACATAAACCAAAATTCCTGAAATGGAGGACTCACCAACAAGCTTGGAATAGTATCGTCTAGCCATGTAGAGGAGGAGGATGATCAACTTGGGTACCGATTCATAATGGTGATATGATGTAGGCAAAAATGTGCGTTAGTACGTTTGAATTTACTAAGTATGTGGGATGCAATGCAACAAGATATAAGCTTCATGATCAACATGCATAACAATTGGAAATATGCATAATATAACAAGATAACATGTATGATCAATGCATAAGTAAAACATGCTAAAGTAACCCATACTCATAGAGAATAACATATGTGTAGAAGAGACCAAGTAAGATTTCCAAGGTATGAACCCCTTGTGGTTAGTGATTATGCCCCATCACTTAGGTAGATTAGTCAAAACCCTCATCTCGGTTGGTGATAATGCCTCCCAATCACCTAGGTTGATAAGTGTGACCCCCATCTCGATTGATGAATATAAACCCCCATCTAGGTTAGTGATGATGTCATCCCTTCACTAGGTGGAGAAGTACAAACCCTTCCATTGGCTACCGGGGCTCTTGTCCCTCCGAATGGGGTATGGTCTAATGTAACACTTTATATAGACTTCCTCATATGCATAAGATCATTTCATTAACATATCACAAATTATATAATATACCTAAGCTCTTTTCATAACCATAACATCATTCATATCATATCTCATACTTTGGGCCTTCATTTCCTAAAGAAACCATAACCGGATATATTATCAAACACCTTGGGGGTGTGTAATAGGGGTAAAAGATCATGAAACTTAGAGATGAAATCATGCAAGAAAATCTATTGTAAAACTATCAAGCAATACCTTTCAACACCCCCAAGATATTCACACCAAAACTCCACATCAAGTCCAACATTAGATCCAAGATTTAGAGCTCAAAACATGTTAAAAAACCATATATTCATGAACTAAAATTATTATGCAGTAAATTTCTCAATATACAAGACTCACACGTAAAATCAACTTTAAATCATGCATTATTAAGTAAAAGAGGATTTAGGCACCATGGTTGGATAGACAAAATGGTTCAACACCACATACCTTAGCTTTAGATAAGTTCTTGGTGAAGGTTGACAATGGAGACTTGAAGTTTGAAGAGAATCCTTAAATTCGGATGAGGGTTTTGGGTCTTGATTTTGGGAGTAGAACTATGTCTAAGTATTTGAATGTTTTTTGGAAATTGTTTAGGATGATATAAGGGTAAACATTATCTAAGTATAGATAAAAATATATTTGGGAAACTTGGGCCCAACACTTAGAAAGTTTTGGACCGTACAAGAAAAACTGATAGGCGAAAAACACATCTCCGCCTTGCGGAGAGGAACAGAGAGAGATTTGTACTAAAACGCACCCAAGGTATGTCGCGAAGCATCACGAACATCTTACAGGAAATCGTCCCTTAAAAATTTATAAATGCTATTCTTTCTCTCTCAAATCGAGGTTTGACCCTTTTTCACCTAATTTTGACCTCCTATCACAAATATGAAGTTGGATTTTTGAAATAACGAACGAATTTTAAGATCTATGAAAATCAAAATTCTGGTCATTTTGAGGTACATTTTTCAAAATTTTTGGGGCATTTCATTATCCTTCTTAAATACGTTTCTTTGACATTCGAGGATAAATTTTCCCAAGGGGGTGATATTGAAATGACCTAAAAAAGTGCCTACAAATGTGCCTCATAAATGTCCATAATCGTAATTTTCATATATCTCAAAATCCATGCATGATATTGAAAATCCAAATTAATATTCTTATTTAGGCGGATACAATTGAGTGAGGAATGGATTTTACTTGAATTTTAGAAGACCCATAGCAAAAGTTAATTTTCACAAATTTTTGAATTCCAGTATCTTTCCGCAATAACTCCACGATGCAGACCTTTTCCAGAGCTATATAAATGCAGACCAGATGCGGTCATACGTACTTTGTTACCAGTTTTTCTTGTTTCAGTCCAAGGCCTTTGGGTCTTGGGCGTAAGCCTTTCTATGCATAGAGAAACCTATACTTTGTCATTTTTTCAACCTAATATCATTTAAGACATTCCGCAATACTCTCTCAAACACTTGGACAAATATTTCAATCAAAATTCAAGTATCCCAATCTGTTTCTGGATATAAGGAATTCAATCAAGCTTCAAGTTCTCCTCTCAATCTTCATCAAAGAAATCTCCAAAGTTGAGGTATGTAGGTTTCAACCATTGGGTCCTTTCATCCATGGTGCCGAAACTTCCTTTTTATGTAAATTGCATATTTTCAAGTTAGATTATTAATGGATATCTTCTATTATGAAATCTGATTATAAACTATGTTGGGCTTTTGTAAAATGTTGATTCTTTAAGCATGTTTTGAGCCTTGAATCTAAGATCTATGATGAGTTTCGATGAGAGGTTTCAATGTAATTTGCAAGTTTGTATTACAAAGTATTGGTGGGTTGATTTACTTCAGATTTTCTTGCATGATTTTATTCTTTAATTGTATGATTTTATACTAGTATTACACACCCACCAGGTGTTTGATAAAATGTCTGGTTTAGGGTTTTTGGGCTATTGATGATCCATTGAATGACCTATGACTTGAATGACTATCATAGTGAAAAGAATGTATATATGTGTGTTGATTTGATGAAAGGTATCTTTAGTGTTGCAAGTTGACCATAACCTAGTTGAGTGCTTGGTACCTAAAACACCTTGATGGAAGGTGGTAAACCCATTAACTAAGTTAAGGGGTTGGCACCTCAAACACCTAGATGGGAGGTGGTAAACCCATTAACCAAGTAGAGGGGTTGATACCTTAAACACCTTGATGGGGGTGTGGCAAACCTATTAACCAAGTTGAAGGGTTAATACCTCAAACACCTCCAAGGGGTGGATTACCTTGGATTCCAATTACTAAGTGGCTTGGTCTATGAGAACGGTCTCTTCCTATACATATAAAATATTCTATATAAGCATATTTTACTTCAAGCATCACTCATGCATGCCATATTTCTATACGCTCATTCATTGCCTAATTATGCATTTTGATTAAGTTCCCTATATATTTTTGCATTGCATACTACATACTTAATACATTCAAAATATACTAATGCATACTCTATGCCTACATAATGCTACCATGTAGGAACCGGAGCCCCACTTGATCAGCCTCCTCCTCTACATGCCTAGTATGATTTCTCTCAAAGCAAGTTAGTGAGTCCTCAACTTCGAGGATGTACTTCTCTTGATTTATGCTATGTACTGACTCTTCTTATGTTGGGAACTTATGATTATGAGGGTGAGCCTGGAGATTGTCTTAGCTCTCGCTCCTATCTATGTATTAGAGGTGTTGTTGGAACCTTATCATATGTTTATGCTATACTATTGGTGTGTTATGTTTCTATGGTATCAAAGATATCCCTTAGCCCCGTTTTCCCCTTTTCTATCTATTGTTGTTGTATAATTGCTTCTGCGACCAAGGATGTGTGGGATATGCTAAGAGGCTGGTTTAGGGTTCCTTAGGGTTCCCCATTCGCCGTGTCACGTCTAGACCCTAGGTTCGGGTCATGACAGATAGAATCTGTTTAATTTTCCTATTAGACACCTCCGTCTGCCCGCTCACCTAAGAATGATAAGGTGTCGCTACCCGATGTTTCACTCCATACTTTTCAAGAAGAGCTTTAAAAAAACTATTGTAGAAGTGAGAACCTCCATCACTAATGATTATCCGAGGGGTGAAAAACCTTGAGAAGATGTTCTTTTTCAAAAATGTTAGTGATACTTTTGCACTCATTGTTGGGTAGAGCTACAGACTCAATCTATTTCAATACATAATCTACAACAACTATGACGTACTTGTGTTTGTGTGAGTTAACAATAGTTCCCATGAAATCTGTCCCCCATACATTAAATAACTCAATCACAATAATGTGGTTTAGAGGGAGTTCATGTTTGTGGGAAACATCACCTTTCCTTTGGCACCTATCACAAGCTTTTCCATAGTTATGGGTGTCTTTGTGGATGGTGGGCCAACAACACTGACACTGTAAAACCTTGTGTACTATCTGAACTCCGCTATGATGCCCACCCACTAATGACGAGTGACATGCCTTAAGTACGCTCATCATCTTAATCTCAGGAGCACAGCGACAAATAATCCCATCAACATATACAAAGATCAAGTATGGGTCATCCCAAAAGACACATTATACATAAATTTTTGACACTGATATGTGTTCAGGTTGAGCAACACAATGCCCCTTACTAAATAGTTTGCAAACCAAGGGATCAAATCATGAGATGTAGCCAACACTCTGTCATTTGGAAAAGAATCATCGATCTCCAATCCATCATAAAACATTATCATTTCCCCATATTCTATTCTGGAATGATGATCTATAACCTTATTCTTTGTCCCTTTTCTGTCGATGACATCGAAGTTGAACTCTTACAAGAGTAGCACTCACCTCATCAACATTGGTCTTACATCCTTCTTAGCGATAAAGTATCTTAATGCTGAATGGTCCATGTACACCACCACTTTTGCCCCCAATAGATGCGACCTGAACTTTTCAAATGCAAAGACCACTGCAAATAACTATTTCTCAGTGATAGTGTAATTCTTCTTGGCCATGTTTAGAGATTTGCAGGCATAGTACATATGATGTAGTATCTTCTCTTGGCACTGTCCAACACTACAGCTAGCATAACTCCACTTTCATCACATATGATATCAAAGGGCATGGACCAGTCTAGAGCTACAACGATTGGCACTGAGACCAACCTCTTATTCAACTCTTCAAAGGCTTTGAGGCATGCATCATTGAACACAAACTTAGTATCCTTCTCCAATAATTTGCACAAGGGGTGTGCAATTTTAAAGAAGTCTTTTATGAACTTCTAATAGAATCTAGCATGCCCTAGGAAGCTCCTCAAACCCTTAACAAAGATGGTTTGTGGAAGCTTCTCCATCACGTCCAATTTAGCTCAGTCAACCTGAATCCCTTTTCTAGATATCTTGTGCCATAACATCCCCCCTTCACCGTAAACTGACACTTTTCCCAATTCGGCACCAGTTGGCTCTCGTCCCATCTTTGCAAAACAACATATAGGTGCTTCAAGCAGTCCTCAAATGAGTCTCCGATAATACTAAACTCATCTATGGAGAATTAAACAGTTTCTTCCACCATGTCTGAGATGATAGACATCATGCATCTCCAGAATGTTGCTGTGGCATTACACAACTTGAATGACATTTTCTCGAATGTGAAGGTTCTATAAGGGTATGTAAATGTCATCTTCTGTTAATCTTTAGAGCAATGGTGATTTGTTTATAGCCTTGATACCTATCAAGGAATCAATACCAACCCTTTCTAGCTAGTTGATCCAACATCTAATCCATAAATGGCATAGGGAAGTGGTCTTTCTTTGTCGAAGCATTAAGTTTTCTATAAATCACGCATACCCTCTATCTTATTACTGGCCACAATGGGATCAACTCATTGTTGGCATTTGGTAACACTATGATAGTATCTTTCTTTGGAACATACTGAACCAGACTCACCCATTCATTATCAGCAACTGGGTAGATTGCTCCTGCGTCAAACCATTTGATAATCTCCTTGTGTATAACATCTTGTGCAGGAGGGTTAAGGCACCTTTGGTGCTCAATACTTAGCTTGTAGTCCTTGACAAACTAGATTTTGTGTGTGCATATCCCAGGAGGGATACCAACAATATTCGCCATTATCCATTCGACAACCTTTTAAAACTATTTAGGCACCATGACAAGGATGCTCACTTGCTCCTCATTCAAATCCGTAGCAACTATAACTGGCAAGGTGTTGTTGGCCTCCAAAACTACATACCTCATATATGCTGGAAGGGCCTTTAACTCAATGTGTCTTCGATGGAGGGCTTTGTGGGCGGTGACTCCTGATTCTGCAAGTCTAGCTCTAGCTTAGTTTTGTGCCTCAGACCATAAGACACCCCTAAAGCATTCACTATCTCTTCATACTCTGGGACATCATCATTGTCAAAGTTCATCAGCACTACCTCCAAAGTGTCAACACCCAACCTTACTTCATGTGGTACATCTGGTTCAGTATCATCAATAGCTTTGATAGCATAGACCACTCTCAAATCTTTGTCTTTCTTTGCTTGCAGACAAATGTTGAATATAGCCTTATATTTCCCAAATCTAAACATGAGGTGACCCTTCTCCATATCAACCAAGTTGAGTCCAATGGCTAAGAAGGGTTTCCCCAAGATGATAGAGACTTCGAAATCCACCTTCCAATTAAGGATCACAAAGTCTTGTGGGGAATATGAACTTTTGAACTTTGACCAGCACATCGTATTGTATCCTCACAAGCTTCCTCACCATACGATCCACCATTCAAAATCTCATGCTCGTCAGAGTATGGGTTCTCAATCCAAGCTTCTTGTAGACCTCAAGGGGCATCAGGTTAATAATGGCACCTACATCACATAGTGCCCTTGCAAGCTCTACATCTCCAATGGTGTAGGGTGATGTGCTGTCAAAATACATCACACTTGATACTTAAAACTTAGGATTTTATTATTCTCAATGTGATATTTATAGTTTTTATGTGTTTTTGGTGTTTAGTTTGAAGGAAAGTAGGTTGGCTTGATTTTTTGGAAAAATTGTAGATTCTTCTAGTATTTAAAGGTTTAAGGGACCCTCTATGAGTCGTAGAGGATTCTACGAGTCGTAGGATGGGTTTCATGGAGATTTCTAATAAATTTACAAATCTGAAATTCAACCACACGAGACCTCTTTATGAGTTGTAGATCCTTCTATGAGTCATATAGAGTTGTTTCGTTGAGAATTCCAGTGAGATCCACTGTAGGACCAATTGATGTAGAGGGCATTTAGGAGAGCACAATAAGAGGTGTAAATCAGTGTACGACTCATAAAGTAAATCCATAGCAGTGATGTCCAAGATCACAAGAGCTAAACATGAGGCCCCGATTATGACTCGTAAGTCATTTTATACGTCGTAAATACCAGTCGTATAAAGTCACTGACCAATTATTCTAATTTTTCTGGCATGTTTATAAATACTATAAATAGTAATTTTTAGGCCATTATCTAGAGAGTACAGTAGAGAGACGTCATTAAAGAGTATTTTTAGGGTTTTACACTTGGAGAAAAAATGTCGAAGAGGAGAATACACTTATTGATTCATTGTATCTTTTAATCTTGTGACTGTTATTACATATTGGGTGTGCTTGTTCTTCAATCTAATTGGCTGAGTTATTAATTATTTTTTCTCAATTCATGATTTCTTCATCTCCCCATAGCATGAGTAGCTAAATCCACAACTTGGGGTTGTGAGAACTAAGAAGATCTAACTAAATAAACCAGGAGAATTTGCAATTCTTAGAATGACAATATATGCATATTAATCAATTCTCTCCATTTTACATGTTTACTAGTGGTAGTCAACATTAGAACATGCTTAGTGTTACCTTTCCAATCCAGGTGGTAATGCATAGGAAAAGAGATTGGTTAACAGGATGCAATGTTGTGTTCTCATCTAATCAACCGAACTAGAGCAAGAGGAGGTTGACTGGGACTATGGGTAATGGTTACTAATACACAATATGTAGATGGGCCAAGTCACATAGTGAAAATCGCCTCTCACCTTTGGTCAAAGGGTTTGGTGAGCTTAAATTACATCTATCATGCTATACTCTAATAGAGAATTGGGTTATTTTGGGGATATTCAGTTAGTGAATCATGGGGAACACAATTCCCAAGTTGCTCTCCATTATTGATTGACTCTTATTTTAGTTAGTTTAGTTTAATTTCTTATCAATCATTGCAATCCTCCCTTTTGGGGAATTAAGTTGGTTAATACTTGAATTGTTTATTAGTGAATCAATTTGGAAGTCTCTGTATTCTCTATGGGATTCGACCCTAACCTTGGTCAGGTTTTACATTTGAAAACGACCACTTTATCCTCCAAAAGAGATGTATATCTTCGGCGTGATCAAAGACTATGGCTCCATTGCCAGGGAATATAACTAGACTCTGATCGAATTCACTAGTAATTGTAATTCGAATATTAATTTCTTAGTTCCCTTATATTTTACTTTTTTTTTTGTTATTTTTCTTTGCAGGGTATACTAGTGGTATATGCCCAACACTAGGAGTCAAGGCAATCCCTTAACTCCACTTGATCCAGAGATCGAACGAATTTTATAATAAGAATGGCTCAAGAGAATGCTAATATCGTGGGTAATGCAGCCTTGAATCGGAATGTTAACGATGATGACTGGGATGACAACCCACCTCCTTTGCATAATATTCCATAGCTTAGGGACTTCAATAACAATGCTTATTGGTGGAATCAATATAGATTGAACCCTATGGATATGGATATGACTGGGGCTATTGTGTTGCCACCACTACCGGCTAACATATAGTCCACTGTTTCTAGTGGGTTGCTTCGAATGTTGTAAAATCATGGATTATTTGTGGGCCTCCCATCAGAGGATCCACATAGCCATTTGTACAATATGCTATTTGATTACAAGAGTGTGATGGGGACACAAAATCCTTCCATAGATGTTGTGGGGCTTCGTATTTTCCCATTATCTCTAATGGGAAATGCTGTGTTATGGCTATCTGAGCTCTCACAGAGTTCAATCACTAGATGGAAAGATTTACAGAAGGCCTTCTTAGAAAGGTACTTCCCTAGATTGAAGAAGCTCAAGCTAAAGGATTAAATCAACAACTATGAGCAACTTCCTGGTGATTCAATTAGTACTATGTAGGAGTGGTTTACTAAGTGTTTTAGGAGCATCCCTGACCACAAGATCGTTGATGATGCCTTGGTGGAGACCTTTTACCATTCCCTTGACGAGAATAACCAAGCTAGTGCCGATACTATTATGGGGGTATTTTTCTAGACCAACCATTTGCAAGGATAGTCGAGCATGTGGAGAAAGTGGTCAAGACTAATCGTGCATGGGGAAAATTGAATAGAGCTTCTATGAGAAGTTCATGTGCAGTTGATGTTAGCTTAAAGCAAGCCAAAATCAAAGAGGAGATTATGCAACAACTTGCTCAACTCTGCACAAGCATGGATGTGGTGATCAAGCAGAACCAGGAAAGAGTAAATGCAGTAGTTCACCAATATCCACGTGCACCCATGTATGATGAGCCTTATTATAAAGAGAATTCTTGTTTTGTGAATGATTAGATTGGGTGTTTCCGAACCAATGCCCAAGGGTCCAATCAGGACTATTGGCGCCAAGGTCGAAACTATGATTGAGATACAGCTTATAGAGATAACTGAGGTGGTTTTTATGAAAGTAATAGGGTTCCTGAAGAAGATTAGGGGAGAAGAGATAGTTTCAGTAATGGTCCATATATGCCACCACATAACTGAGACACTGATACAAGTAAATCTAGAATTGAGGAGATGTTTTACTGTTTATTGAAAAAGGTCGAGACACAAGATGAAACTCTAAGGGTCATGAAATCCAATATTTCAAGCATCGATCGAAAGATAAATTCACATTCTATGGCCATTAAACAACTTGAGCAACAAGTTGGTCAATTGTCAACTCAGTTAAATCAGCGTCATAAGGGTACATTGCCTAGCAACATAGTTCAAAATCAAAAAAACAAAAGGTAATGTATGGCGGTTACTACTAGAGGTGGCAAGAGTACCATTGATCCATCTATGCTGATTGAGGTAGAATATTTTAATGAGGAGATAGTTGCAGGTAAGGATGTGGTTGAAGGAGATGATTGTGTCAAAGATGGGGTGACTGATGCAGCTAAAGAGCCACAGAAGTATAAGTCTTTTCCAATGCCTCCTTCTCCTTTCCCTCAAAGACTCAAGAAGAGGGAGGAAGAAAGGCAAGTTCAAACACTTTCTATCCATTATTAAGCAACTAATTATAAACATCCCTTTGATTGAAGCTTTGGAGAAAATGCGGGTTATGCAAAATATTTGAAAGACTTGGTTACTAAGAAGAGAACTGTGAGTCAAGAGCTTTCTAATGAGCATCAACATTGTAGTGCTATCATTAAGAAGTCATTGGCTCAAAAGTGTAAAGACCAGTTGCTTTTACTATACCTTGCACTATAGGAGATGTGAGGTTCACAAGAACACTTTTAGATTTGGGTGCTAGTATCAATTTGATGCCTCCTGCGATTTTCATGAAGCTTAGTTTTGGTGCCCCTACTCCAATAAAATATTATTGTTACTGGTGGATTGAACTATCAAGAAACTTGTAGGGATACTCTATAATGTATTTGGTAAAAGTTGAAAACTTCATATTCCTTGCAAATTTTGTTATTCTTGATTGTGAGGTCGATTCGAAAGTTCCTAATATTTTGGGAAGGCGTTTCTTAGCTACCGGTCGCACCTTGGTTGACATGGAGAAAGGTCTGCTCAAGTTCACATTTGGGAATGATAAGTTTGTGTTTAATGTATGTCAACAAGAAAGGAGGGACAATGATGTTAGAGTGGTTTTGATCATTAAAACTATTAATGATGACGAGCAAGAGGTACCACTTGAGCTAAGACTAGGTGTTGACACTTTGGAGGCAATATTGATAAACTTTGACATTGATGATATCACAGACTATGAGGAGATAGTAAATGCTCTAGGGATGTCTTTTGGTCCCAGACGCTAAACTAAACAAGACCTAGACATGCAGAATCGAGAGTCACCACCCATAAAGCCCTCCATAGAAGACCCACTGGTGTTAGAATTGATAGCACTTCCAGCACATTTGAAATATGCATTTTTAGGAGTCAACAACACTTTTCCAGCCATAATAGTTGCAGATTTGACTTATGATCAAGCGGATGCCCTAGTAATCGTGCTCAAACAATTTAAGAAGGCCATTGGATGGACTATTGTAGCAATTATTGGTATCCCTCCCAGGGTATGTACACACGAAGTCCAGTTGGTCAAAGACTACAACCCAAGCATTGAGCATCAAAGGTGCCTGAATCCTCCTATTCAAAAGGTTGTTAGTAAAGACATTATTAAATGGTTGGATGAAAGACTTATCTACCCAATCGTCAATACTGAATGGGTGATCCCGATATAGTATTCCAAAGAAAGAGGCTATCACAGTTGTACCTAATGCTAACAATTGAATAAGGTGACAATTAAGAATAAATATAACCTCCCCAGGATTGATGACTTATTTGATCAGTTACAGGGTACCAAATGCTTTTCAAAAATTGATTTTAGATCAGGTTATCACCAAGTGAGGGTGAAGGAGCAAGATATACGTAAGACAGTTTTCAGAACATACTATGGTCACTTTGAATTTCTTGTCAGGTCATTTAGACAAACGAATGCACCAGCAGTTTTTATGGATCTGATGAACAGGGTATTCAAACCATTCTTGGATGTCTTTATGATAGTATTTATAGATGACATTTTAGTATATTCAAGATCAGAAGAGGACAACGCAGATCACTTGCGACAGGTGCTACAGGTTCTTCGTGATCGACAGTTATATGCCAAATTTTCTAAATGTGAATTTTGGCTAAAGTCAGTGGCATTCTTGGGTCACATTGTGTCTGATGAGGGAATAAGGGTTGATTCACAAAAGATAGAAGCTGTGAAAGATTGGCCAAGACCAATAACACCCACGGAAGTTCGGAGCTTCCTAGGCTTGGCAGGCTATCACGACAGGTCTATTGAAGGTTTTTCTTCTATTTTTGCACCTCTAACAAAGCTGACACATAAGGAAACTAAGTTCCAATGGAATGATACGTGTGAAAGGAGCTTCCAGGAGCTGAAAAATAGTCTAACTCTTGCGCCTGTGCTAGTACTTCCAGAAGGTACTGAGGGGTATACAGTGTATTGCAATGCTTCAGGGGTTCGCTTAGGGTGTGTACTGACACAACATGGTAGGGTAATTGCTTATGCATCTAGACAGCTACGACCACATGAGAAAAACTACCGAACATATGATCTTGAGCTAGTAGCGATTGTGTTTGCTCTGAAAATATGGAGCCACTATTTGTATGGCGTCCATGTTGACATATATACTGATAGTAAGAGCCTTCAGTACATTTTTAAGTAGAAAGACCTAAACTTAGGGCAACGAAGATGGCTAGCGCATATAAAGGATTATGACGTTGACATACTATACCATCCGGGGAAGGCAAATGTGGTAGCCGATGCCTGAGTCGTAAGGCAATCAGGAATACTGGTGATCCAACTGTGATTAGTCAAGGAATGACCAAAGATCTACATCAGTTAGCTAATTTGGGAGTTCGCCTTCTTGAAACTCCAAAGGAAGAGATTATTATGCAGAATGCTGCGGAGTCTTCATTGGTAATAGAGGTGAAAGAAAAATAGTTCGAGGATCCTGTTCTACGACAGTTGAAGGA
>JAABOM020058838.1:0-13468 GCA_011800125.2 Solanum clarkiae
TAAGTGGAGTTTTGTTGCCTATATATATGTATGCATATCTTGTACAAGACAAGAGTTCCAACACTTAGAAAAAAAAACGGGAGAGCAACCAAGAACAAAGCAACCCTCTCGGGTTGCTACAGTAAAAGAAAAAAAATTATTTTATTGGAGGGCGAAAATGCCGGTAACTTTCGACGAGAAGCCCAAATGGGATCTGTGTTCATCCCTTGCCACACTTATGCTAAATTAACTTCAGCCTTATCTTTTGAGTCTTTAGAATCCATGAATGGTGTTCGTTTGACCAGAAGTTATATAGTTTGGAAAACTATAGCTTCAAATTGTTCCGAAGTTACTAGCGTGTACAACTTTCAATAGAAATTCTAAATCACTTTAAAAAAAATTGTTTTGAAGCCTATTCTGGAAATATGCATGATGGGGATTAGGTAAGTTCCTTTGAAATCACCTTTATGTGCGAATTTGAGCAATTTTGACAAAATTCATAAATAAATAACTTCTTGATTTCAAAAATGAATATTTTGCATATCACTAAGCTTATGGAACTAGTTTTTATGCATGTGATTGTCACAAATTTTTCGTACCGTTATGGTCTCGTTCACTGGTTCTCGGGCCGATTATTATCGTGCGTACATACAACTATATGTATATATGTGTATATATATTCCGAAGTAGGTTGGACACGGCGGGTCGGTTTGCCCATGGGCCGGCTTTGCTTAGTTTGGAGACATAAGGGGCTGGTCTTGGGATATGTTGGCATCATGACGCGTGGGTGCTGGGCCCCTTTTCCCTGGCTCACGTGAGTGCTTGGCCCCTTCACCTCAGCTTACTTATCAGGCATGATGATCTCTACGCATTACGATACGCGATTGCTTGGCCGTTGTTCACCTCGGCTCACCTATCCTATGACGTGAGTGCTTGGCCCCTTCACCTCGGCTCACTTATGCTACAGTTGGGACTTGTGTTGGAGATTTTGGGAATTTGAAACTTTTGGTGTTATGCTGTGGTATGACGCGAGCTTGGAGGTCGCCGTCATTCCCGTCCGATATGCATTACTCTGATATTTTTTAAATAAAGAATTATGCTGTTGTTTGCATGCAGGTTTGACTTATATATTTTTGGTGGGATTATTACTCTCATTTATATTTTGTACTTTTCGCTTTACATATTCAGTACGTATTTCATACTGACCCTCTTCCATCGGTGGCTGCATTTCATGCCCGCAGTTATTGACATACAGGTTAGAGAGTCACTTCTTAGGATCTCTGTCTACCGTTTGAGTGCTCCCTTTGCCTCAGGAGCAGATTTTTGGTATATACATATATACTTATTTTCTGTATTTTGCATTTAGGTATATTCGAGGGTATGATGGGGCCATGTCTCGTCCTGTGATTTAGTTCGTATGTATAGAGGTCTGTGGATACATGTGGGTGTGCGATATTGCATGTGGTATGACTACGTATGTACGATACATTTGTTGGGCGGTTCTACCGCAACGGTGACCTTGTCGGCCCTCATATATATGTGTTTAGATATTTGCTGTATGTTGGGGTTGCTGTTTGCAAGTTTGGTTAGTCAGTAAAACAGAGAAAACTCTGTCGAAATTTCGGTAGATTCCTTAGCTATTATAGTTGGAAATCCGATTTAGTGTTTGTCTGGGTGCTCAATCGGCACTAATCACGGTCCCTAGGTTGGGTCGTGATAATATTCGAATGCCGGAGCATGCAATTTTGGTTGCCAATATCTTAGCTGGCTATGGATTGACTAGGTCCACCTTATTGTTGACAAGATTCATAAGGCTGCACTGAAGAGGCCTACCTCTATCATATTCCTGCACATGATTTACAGGCTTTGTCTAGAGTCGATAGTGGAGATAGTGCATTAGCTGGACCAGATGATTGAGGCCCATCATACATTGGATCCCAACTTGATCAAGGCTGAAGAGAATCTAGTGGCATCCGTCGAGCATAACCTCCACCTACGCTCGACATGTTCAACCCAGCGCCACCACTTAAGGGTTCTGAGACTGCCACCACTACTACTGTTTCTGCTACTGAGGAGAGGCCCCGACAGCCTAAGTCAGTTGATGATAGGTCGCCCACTATTGTTGCTCCTGCACCACAGGCCACTACTTCACAACCTACTACCACGGGCATGATCTACCTATCTGACGCACCTATACACGACATGGCATAGAGGTTATCACATGTTGAGTCATAACAAACTCAACTTATTCATCCGATCAAGCAATGGGTCCGCAAGGCTATTACAGACTTGGAAGGTCAGTCGCAAAAATTCATGGTCACTACTATTTAGGATTGTATTTCTGTCGTGGATGCCCGTATGAACACCTTCGAGGAGAGGGTACAGAAGAGATTGGGCGAGGCCCGGCCTGAAGACTTATCATCCATACAAAAGGAGATCAAGTAGCTCCGGCTAATATGACAGCATCACGGGCGGCACTAGTGACACTATGAGAGATGATATCTCTGATGCTGATGTTTGATTTATTTTCTCCTTAGGAGCCTACTCAGTCTTTCTCGAGGAAGCGACCTTGAACAAATGATGAGCCAGAGGAGAGACATATACGTGTGGGGATGACAGAGGAAGAATAGCTCGAGCTTTCCTTGAGAAGATCAAGGCAAGATGAGGAGATGAGACAAGTCAAAAGCACTGAGTAAGTGGGGGTACTGGACCCTACAGACAGAATACCACTATTGAGAAGACTATCCCGCAGGAGGAGGGTGGCGAGACTCAGACACAGATTGGCGCTTCGGCACCCAGGTATGTTTTTTGACCCCTTATCTTCTATTTTTTTTGATTTTGTGCATTGGGGACAATGCACATCTTTTTTTGATGTGACATGGGTAGTTATGGGCCTCAGTGAAGTCTGCGTAGCTTTGGTCTATAACTACCCCAAATTTTGATCCCAAGGTTTTCTTGCCTGTGTTCTTTTACCTTGTGGAAATTTATTTTTTATTGAACTGACACGTTTAGGATGTTTGTATAATACTTGTAGCATAGAGTAACAATACTTGGGTCAAATAGAATGTTTTTATGTTTTATTTGAAAAGTGATACCCACCGAAAAATATTTTGTTAGTAGTTAGATAGTAACCATATATATTTAGATGTCTGACGAAATCTGTTTTGATAAGTGAGGGTACATTAAGATAAAAAGCATGATTTGTGAGTCTGTTGTTGATAATGTATGAAGGTCAGGTGAGTGTGAGCTTAATTTGATAAATTCATGTATTTTGTGCTAATTCAGAACTTGCCCTATTACTCTAAGTTAGATTCTAGATTAATTGGATTAGGAAAGGATCTTAGGTCATTGTTCTAAAATAGTCCACTTTAGCCTAAAAATAACCAACCAAATTGATGATACATCCTTTGTTCCTAATGTTTGAGCCTAACATGTACCTATTCTTTGAAAACACTTGATTAACCTAGCCTTGTCTAGTGAAAAATCCTGAAATTGTCCCTGGTCTTTCCTTGAACATTGTGTACCTTGACTGAGGCAAAAATCCTAAGTTGAGGGTTGCTACCAAAATTTACCCTGGTTCGGTGGATAGATATTGTGTACCTCAATACAGACTAAAATCCTAAGTTGAGGGTACCTGGTGTAAGGGTAAAGCACAAAAATAAGTGGATAAGTTAGGAATATAGAGGAAAAAGGAGAAAAATGATGTATCAGGTTCAAGAAAAATGAGTAAAGCCTTGATGAGAGCTAAAAAGCAAAATGAGGTGTGAAAACAAGGCAAAAAACTGAATAACGAAAAGAAAGCTCCCGGAAAAGCTTGAAATAGGAAAAAGGGAGAATAAGGTGAAAGTAGCAAAGTTGGTAGGGAAAAAGTGTAGAAAGACACAGTTTCAAGGAGGGCCATTAGTCAATGTTTTCTCGAAAATACCAAGCCCCCCGAGCCTACGTTACAAGCTAAAAAAGTCCTAAAAGGATCCTAGTCTAATTAGTTAAAGGTCTGAGGCAAGAGTATAGGGGCAAGCCTATGGTATTAGTCATCATGCATGAATATCTTTTTTGAGAGTGAGTGTTTCTATAATCCCAAGTCAAATATGAATACATTATTGAGTGTCAAAAATGGGACTTCTTTCTGTGAGGGCACTTGTATTACATTGTTAGAACTAGACTTGTTCAGCAATTGTGGATTTTTGATAATACCTTACTTGTCATAGTTGTGTTGTCACATGCACCCGTTTGCACTGGTTTGCTAAATAGCTATCTAATCCTGTTATAAAAAGTTGGTGTCGGTATCTATGTCTGAGATTTATGTGATGTATGCCATTGAGTTTTGATCTGGGTATTACTGTATTATCTATATAGATTGAGTCCGTCACTTGAGGACAAGCAACAAATTTATGTTGAGGGTGTTAGTGTGTTGTCAAAATACAACACTTTTGATACTTAAAATTTAGGATTTTGTGTGTTCTCAATGCGATATTTGTGGGTTTTATGTGTTTTTGTGTCTATTTTTGTAGGATTTCAGGTTGGCAATGATTTTTGGGGAAAGTTAAAAAGTTGTTGTAGATATGATGTTATACGCAACACCTTATGGGCAATAGACCATTCTATGAGCCGTAGGGTGATTTTGTAAGGAATTCCAATGAGGGGCAAAGTTTTTGATGTTACTTCTACGAACATACAGACGAGCGGTAGAGAATTTATGAGTCGTAGAAGAGGTTTCGTGTCCTAAGGATTCGAGAATGAAGACTTCTTAAAGTTCATAATTCAAAACCTCCGTACGAGTTATAAACCATTGTACGAGTTGTAAAGGCATGTCATACGTAAGAAGTTCATTTTTTAGCAACAATATACGAGACCCTAATTACGGGCCATAAACTTCAATATGGGCCGTAAATTGCTTTTGTGAGCGTGCCAGCCAGTTCCAGTATGTTGTTTAGGATTTGAATTTTCAATATTATAAATAGATCTTTTAGGTTATTTTTCAGAAGTTCTCATCAGTTTTAATTAGTTTTAGGTTAGTACTCAGAAAACTCAATATTTTCAAAGAGAAAATTGTAAGAGAGTTTCTGAGAACACTTGTGGTTGAATTTGATCTTAAAACTTGTGCTTTTTATTAACATTGGATTGCTTGCTCATAAATCTATTGTGTAAGTTTTTAATTATGTCCCCTCAATTCATAATCTCTTTATCTACGCATAGCATGAGTACCAAAATCCACAACTAGGGTCATGGGAACCATGAAGAACTAACAAAGTAAAACTAGATAATTCACAATTCTTGAAAGGTGAATATGCATGTATTAATCAATTCACTTTGTTTTGCATGTTTTCTGATGGTGGCCAACATGGCACCCCTCCTAGTGTTACTGATTGGACCAAGGTAGTAATGTATAGGAAAAGAAATTAATCAACAAGATTCGATTTATGTTTTCTCATCTAATCAACCAAACTGGGCCAAAGGGGAGGTTCTACTAGGACTGAAAGGTAATGGTTAGTAACGTACACAATGGAAATGAGCTAAGTAACATAGTGAAATTTACCTCTGACCATTGATCGAAGGGTTTGGTGAACTTAAATTACCATCTTGTATGCTTTAAACTAGACAAGAATTATGTTATCTGGTGATACTGAGTTGGGGAATCATGGGGAACAAAATACCCTAGTTTCTCTCTATTATTGATTTTCTCTTGTGATAGTTTGTGTGTTTGCTTTTCTCATTGATTATTGTAAGCCCCTCCCCCCTGGCCATTTGGGGAATTAAGTCAGTTAATTACTCAGATTGCATATTGGTGAATTTTCATAAGTATATTTATTCCCTGTGCGATCGATCCTAACCTTTGTTAGGTTCCTTATCTTGACAACGAGTGCTTTATACTTTAAAAAGGAGATATAACTTGGGCGACATCAACGCCAGGTAGTGGTGGCAGACTTTCCGGGATACCAGCCCGTAGATGTTATACCGTTGAAATGACTTAGTTCACAGAGGATTTCATGACCAGGTTTATGCCTTGTAAATTCATAGATCGTCACCAAGAATAGTTTTTGTAGCTTGAGCAAGGGAAGATGATTGTGTCCTACTGTCAGGTCACTTTTTAGAAGCTCTCCTAATATTCTATTGCTATTTTTCCTTCTGAGGAGGTGAGGATTCATTATTTTGTGCGAGGTTTGAGGCCTCAGCTGAAGATGGGCACTAATGCACTAGTGATTTTGAGCTGCTCATTTTTGGATATTGTTGATCATACTCGCTCCTTAGATAGATTAGTCGCGAGGCCCAAGGGGGCCAAATGCGAGCGAGAGTTTAGCAGTTCCCAGACAGGATTCAAAGTGCCGAGGGACAGGCCTCCGAGGAGAGGTTAGCAACGTCAGACTAGTCGACTGTCTCAAGTGTCACTATAGGCTTTTGAGGGTGACCATTAGAGCTTGGGTACTTCCAATTGGGGTGGTTCCTCTTATCCCACCCGGCACAAGTAGAGAGAGTGTGATTCAGCTTCTTCAGGGTCAGTTGGGATGTCTTCAGGAGGTAGTCAGGGTTTCAGGCAAGCTAGATCGAGTACGTATGATAGTGACCTTAGAGATAGAGTTATGTCACGTTATTTTGGGTGTGGGCCACTAGATCATTAGCTTAGAGACTATCCAGAGTAGAGGGATGTACTTACCACCCCACAGCCAGTTAGGTCAGCTCCTACACCAAGTGGCATGGCCAGAGGTCAGATGGTGGTTGCTGGGATGTTCATTATGGGGACCAACATGGTTATGAGCTAGGTACCAGAGATCCCATTAGGGGTGGTAGAGTCGAGGGAGACAGTGATGTTCGAGGGGAAGGTCGTCAGAGCCACTTTTATGCTGCACCAGAATGAGTCGAGGCCAAGGCTTCTGATGAGGCCATCACGGGTATGATTACTGTATGCTGACAACTAGCTTCAGCGTTATTTGATTCTAGTTCTACATTTTCTTATGTTTTTGCATATTATGTTGCTCGACTAGGTATAACACCTAAGCCACTTCCTTCTTTGAATCAGATATTGGCCACAGTGGGGGATTCTCCTGTGGTATATTTGGTTTGTAAGGATATTACTCTCAAAGGTTTTGATAATTGGGTTGACTTGATACTTCTGGATATGCTTGATTTTGATCTTATTTTTTGTATGGATTTCAGATCATGTTTTGTTAGATTGTTATGACAAGATTGTTACCTTGCTGATGCTAGGGATTCCCCCAGTGGTTTGGCAGGATATGTAAGTCGGGTTCTGATAGGTATTATATCATATGTTCAGGCCCATATATTGATATTGGTAGGGTGTTCAGCTTATTTGGCTCATGTGCATGATTTAACATCTGAGGCTCCTTTTATGGAGTCTGTGCCGGTATGCGAGCTTTCTAATGTGTTTCTGACATAGCTTGGGTTGCTACCTATTGGGGAGATTGATTTTGCTATTAAGGTTGAGCTGAACATTAAGCCCATATCTATTTCTCCGTATTGGATGGCTCCTGCAAAGCTTCAGGAGCTCAGTTCTCTGCTACAATGTTTGGTAGATTTGGGATTTATTTGATCGAGTCCTTCTCCCTGGGGAGCTCCTATCTTATTTCTAACTATGAAAGATGGGACTCTTTAGATATGTGTTGATTATCGGCAATTTGAATAAGGTGATGGTGATGAACCGTTATGCTATACTGCACATTGATGATTTATTTGATCAGTTGCAGGAGGCCTTAGTGTTTTCTGAGGTCGATTTGAGATTAGTGTATCATCAGTTAAGGATCCAGGCAGATGATGTTTAGAAGAATGCTTTTCGGACATGTTATGGGCATCATCAGTTGAGGATCCAGGCAGATGATGTTTAGAAGACTGCTTTTCGGACTTGTTATGGGCATTACAAGTCCTTTGTCGAGCCTTTTGGGCTGACTAATAGCCCTGCAACATTTATGGACTAGATGACTCGGGTATTTCAGCTATATTAGGATGCCTTTGTTATGGTGTTTATCCGTGATATTCTGGTACATTCCCCGAGTCGAGAGCAGTATGCCCAACACCTCCGTATTGTGCTTCAAACACTTCGGGATCCAGGTTGTATGCTAAATTTTCTAAGTGTGAGTTCTAGCTTGAGTTTGTGACTTTCTTAGGCCATGTGGTGTCCGGTGAGGGTATTAGTATTGATCAAATTAAGGTTAAGGCCATTGAGGGCTGGCTTAGGTCTATTACAGTGATAGAAATTCAGAGTTTTATTGGTTTGGATGGGTTTGACAAGTGGTTTCTTGAGGGTTTTTCCACTATTAGTACTCTATTGATTCATTTGACTTGCTAGCGTATGCCTTTTATGTGGTCCAATAAGTATGAGGCTAGCTTCCTGAGGCTAAAAGAGTTGTTGACTACCACTCCTATTCTGATCCTTCCTGTCAAGAAAGAGCTTTGTGGTGTATTGTGATGCTTCTTAAGTTCGGCTAGGTTGTGTACTGATGCAGTAGGTTAGCGTTATAGCTTATGCTTCTTGTCGATTGTGGGCCCATGAGCATAACTACCCCACTCACCACTTGGAGTTGGCAGCAGTAAAGTTTGCACTCAAGATTTAGAGGTATTATTTATATGGTGTGCATTATTATATATATACCAACCATCGGAGCTTACAGTACCTTATAACTCAGTGGGACCTTAATTCCTACCAAAGACGGTGGATTGAGTTGTTTGTTAACTATGATATTTCTATATTATACCATCCGGGCAAGGAGAATGTGGTAGCAGATGCCTTCAGTCAGAAGGAGGTGAGTATGGGAAGCCAGGCACACTTGGCAGTTGAGGAGCGACCATTGGCTTCGAACATTCAGTCCCTAGCTAACCAGTTGGTCTGATTGGATATTTCAGATTCCAGTCGTGTGTTAGCCTTTGTTGGGGCTCAGTCTTTATTGGTTGATCAAATTCGGGATCGCCAGTTAAAGGATGCATCACTAGTGGTCTTCGAGATAGATTATTGAAGGGTACTGGGGGTCAGGACACAAATGATTCTGATGGAGTTCTCAGATTTGATGGTTGATTGTGCATTCCTAGAGTTGGTGATTTGATTTGGTTGAGTCGACAAGAGGAACATCACTCCTGATATTCTACTCACCCAAGTAGAACTAAGATGTATCGAGATGTGATGCAGCATTACTAGTGGGAAGGCACGAGGAGAGATATTACAAACTACATATTGCAGTGTCTCAATTGCAATGGTTAAGGCCGAGCATCAGCTGACTGGTGGGACACTTCAGCCATTTTTTGTTCCCGAGTGGAAGTGGGAGCGAGTGACTATGGATTTCCTTATGGGGATTCGTCCTACCTCCATAGGTTTTGACTTTATTTAGCTGATAGTTGATCGACTAATTAAGTCTTCTAGCTTCATTTCGTTCTGTTCAACCTATAGTGTTGAGCGGGTAGCTCATATGTATATTCAAGAGATAGTCCGATTGCACGAAGTGCCTATATCGATCATATCTAGCCAAGGGTCATAGTTCACCTCTAGTTTTTGGAGAGTTTTCAGTGGGAGTTGGGCACTCGAATTAATTTGAGCCTGGCATTCCTTCCCAGATGACGGATAGTCAGAGCATACTATACAGGTTCTGGAGCACATGTTGTGAGCTTGTGTGATAGGATTTATGGTCAGTGGGACTAGTTTCTGCCCTTAGTTGAGTTGCTTATAATAACAGCTATGATAATAGCATTCAGATGGACCCATCAGAGGCATTATATAGCCAGTGATGCCATACTCCAATAGGGTGGTTTGAGTCTTCTGAGTCGAGTTCGTATAGTACAGATTTGTTGTAGGATACTCTAGTTATGGTCTGGGCTTAGAGTCATTACCGGAGTTATGTTGACTATAGATGCTACTTTTTGCAGTTTGAGGTTAGTGGCCAAGTGTTTCTAAGAGTTTCACCCCAGAAGAGGGTCATGCAGTTCAGGAGATGGGGTAAGTTGAGTCCTTGGTATATTGGGCCTTTTGAGGTCTAAAGGCAAGTTAGGCCAGTTGCTTATCAGTTAGTCCTTCCTCTAGCTTATTCTGCTCTTTACCCTGTGTTCCATGTATCGATACTGCATCGATACGCTCTAGATGAGTCCCATGTACTGTAGTATGACACAGTTGAGCTGGATGACCTCTTACATTTTTTGAGGAGCCAATTGTTATTTTTGCTAGGGATACCGGGCAATTTCGTTCAAGGGTCATACTGATGGTAAAGGTACAGTGGAGACACCATCCGATCGAGAATATTAACTAGGAGATGGAGGCACAAATGCAAAAGCAGCACCCCAGCTGATTGAGTCACCAGGTATGCATTTTACTTTACTTTCGCGGACGAATCTCTTTTAAGTAAGGGGATTTTGTGATGAACTTGTATGTCATTTTTGTGTTTCTATATTTTTTTTGCTTTTTTGAGCTTTTATATAGCGACCTTAGACCTAATATGACCAGTTGGGACTATTAGAATGTCTTTTAGGTGGTTTGGTTGAGAATTGTCCATGTTTGCAGTTTAGCGAGGAGCCAAAGCTACTAAAATGAGTTTTCTTGCGAAACCTGGTAAATGGCCTTGGAATGGGATTCTGATGGTTTTGTTAGTTCTGGAATGACTAATTTGTGCGAGAAGGGTGGTCGATTCGAGAGTGGATGGTTCATATTTGATTTTGGGCTAAAAGTTGCAAAATGAGTGCAACCGGAAGCTATAATGGGCATTTCAGTAAAAACCCTACTTAATGATGTCACCCAAGTTACACCTCCATTTTAGAGGATAAAGTATCACTGTCAAGAAATAAAGCCTCACTAAGGTAAGGGTTGAATCCATAGGGAATACGTAGACTCAAGACAAATTCACCAATATGCAATTTGAGCAGTTAACCGAATCAATTCCACAAAGGGGGACGGGGGGTTGCAATAATCAATGGAAAGTAAACTTACTATCATGAGAGAAAACTAAAAAATAGAGAGAACATAGGGTATTGTGTTCCCCATGATTCCCCAACTCAATATCCCCAAATCACCTAGTCTAGTGTATAGCATGCAGGACACTAAATTAAGTTCACCAAGCCCTTTGGTCAAAGGTGAGAGGCGGATCTCAGTTTGCAACTGGGTCCACTCCATAGTGTGCATTACTAACAATTACCTATTAGTCCTAGTACTAACTCCCCTTGGCCCAGTTTGGTTGATTAGATGAGAACACATCAATCAAATCCTATTAATTAATCTCCTTTTCTATTCATTACTAGCTTGGTCTAGTCGATAATACTAGGCGAGTTCTAATGTTGGCCACCATCTGAAGACATTCAAAACGAAGAGAGTTAATTAATACATGCATATACACCGTCCAAGAATTGAAAATTATCCAGATTTAATTTGTTAGTTCTTTATGGTTCCCACAACTCTAGTTGTGGATTTAGCTACTCATGCTATGTGTAGATGATGAGATTATGAATTGAGAAGAAATAATTAAGTACTTACACAATTGAATTAAGAACAAGAAAATCCAAAGTAAATGAAAATCACAAGTTTGAAGATTGAATTAAAGCACAAGTGTTCTCAAAACCTCTATCACAATTTTTCTCTCTAAGAATATTGAGTTCTCTGAGCACTTAACCTAGACTAGGCAATACTGACGTGAACTAACTAGAACTTATGAAAATAACCTAAAAATCCTATTTATAATAAGTAAAAATAAGTCATAAACAAAATGGAAAAACTAGTCGGCAAACTCCACAAAACCACTTTACGACCCGTAATGTCTTCTACTACTCGTAATTGAGGTCTCGTAATCAGCTGCTGAATTTTTGGATTTCATTTCTACGATACCTTTTATGACTCGTAAAGTGTTTCACGACCAATAAAGGGGGTTTCATCTGATAACTTTCCTGCAAGTCTACTTCTCTGATCCTCGGGGCATAAAAGGTAGTCTATGACTCGTAAACTGCTCCATAACTCATCTATCTATTCGTAGACTTCAACTTCAGCACACATCCCCTGATTGGAAATCCTGACAAATCCTATCTATGACTCGTAGAAGATCTCGTACAACAACAAAAACCAGCAACTCCTTCAATTTTTTTCCAAATCATGGCCAACCTGTAATCCTACAAATCTAAATGCAAAAACACATAAAACCCACAAATATCGCATTAAGAACATACAAAATCATAAGTTTTAAGCATTAAAGTGTTGTATTTTGGCAGCACATCACTTAACACACTCAGAATTGAAACAAGATAACATGGTCATCTCCACAATATTAAAAATAGTCTAAAATGACATTTCACAAGTTGTCGGGGTCATCCAATTGCCTTTTGACCACCTCAGTTCTTTAAGCTAATTTAGTCAAAAGGAAGTAGGGTAGTCCCTTTTCCTTGGGATACTCCATTCGAATTTTCACCACACCATTAGATCTGGAACATTAAAATCAGTATCATTAGACTATTTGTTAAAGTAAACAAGCATCGAGAGCCCCTGGAATGGCCTGGAGAAGTTTTGAGCATTGTTGGTGCAACACAAGGAAAATTAGTCTCCGCATTGGTGGAGAGTAAGGAGGATAGACCTCCACATTCACAGAGGTAGGTATCCTAAAGCTCTATCTTCACAGATCATTATCCACCTTCACAGAGAACAAATCTGGTCTATATATATATGGGCCATTTATATGAACCAGCCTCATTTTCAAACTTCAACATTGCATAGAAACATCATTTCAAGTCCATTTTTAGGCGATCCAAGGGTCCATCTGACTTGGGTTTTGAGAGGAATGCCATGGTAATGTCAGATTCGGAATTTGGCGTGTGTTTTGAGATAATTTTCCCATTTTTGTTATTGTCCTTCTCGTTTATGGTGAAAATTTTGTATCATCAGTTTATTTTCGAATCTTGGCAGAATTTGACAAAAGTTTAGCGTAAAGTGTTCTACATTCCGAGCGGAATGTGATGGTTAGCTGGGTGTTGGTTGTAGTTGGTTGATTTTGAGAATTTATACCGAGAAAGTCATGGAAGCAAGGTTTTCCCGGTAGAACTTTTAACACTATTTTTGGACATTTTCTCAGTCTTCTTGGCCTGTTTTGGGCCAAATTTTCAAATATAGGCTTAGGGCATCATGGGGATCATTTCGGGATTTTTGTTGAATTTTTGTGCATGGGGCTCACTTTTCCCCCTTTTGATCCATTTTGCCAAAATGCGCCTGTTGCTTAAATAATACAGCCAAACTGATTATTTTGACATTGTGAATTATATTGTAACAGCTGAGAAGCTTCGAAAGCATGACTGTCTGACTCGAAGTTGAGATGTTATTTTTCAGATAGGCTACGCTTTCTCTAAACCTTAGGTTAAGTGAAATTACATGCATGTTGAACCTGAATGCATGTAAAATGGTAGTATCTTTTGATTTGCATAGTGCTGAGATTTTTAAATTGTAATTTGCATGTTGGTTGTGAATATTATGTCACGCTATGTTTTTAAACATAGAGGTCAGGCTGCATACATCCGACCCCCTTTATCCCGC
>JAABOM020058839.1:0-2500 GCA_011800125.2 Solanum clarkiae
AAGGTAGTTGGGTGGACCATTTGCCACTTATTGAATTTGCCTATAATAATAGCTACCACACGAGTATCAAGATGGCAACTTACGAAGCTTTATATGGAAGGAAATGTAGGTCACTGATTGGATGGTTTGAAGTGGGTGAAACCACCTTACTTTGGTCAGGTCTAGTACAACAAGCCATGAAAAAGTTAAGGTAATACAGTAGCGGCTAGAAATAGCCCAAAGTCATTGCAAATCATATGCTGATGCTAAAAGAAGAGGATTGGAATTCTTAGTAGGGGATTGGGTATTATTAAAGGTGTCTCTAATGAAAGGGGTTATGAGATTTGGTAAGAAAGGAAAACTGAGCCCACGTTACATAGGTCCATATAAAATTATTAAGAGGTTCGAGCAGGTTGCATATGAACCAGAGCTACTCCAAGATATTTCAATGGTTTATCCAGTTTTTCATGTCTCAATGCTTCAAAAATTCATAGGTGACCCATATCATATCACTCCTATTGAGGATATGCAGGTTACAGAAGATCTCACCTATGAAGAGGTACATGTTGCTATTCTAGATCGTCAAGTTAAGAAGCTAAGGAATAAAGAAATAGCTTCAGTAAAAGTACTTTAGAGAAACCAGCAAGCAAAAGAAATAACATGGGAAGCCGAGGACGCGATGAAGTCAAAATACCCTCACTTATTTGAAACTAAAGAGAAAGTCCAACATGCAGAGTTGGGACATTAATAGTTATGTGTGATTGAATATTTAATGTGTTTTCAAAAGTTTGTGTAAGTAAAGGTTTAAACTAGGTTAAGCTATCCAATTATGCTAACATTTGAGGATGAATATTCCTAATAGGGGGACGACGTAACACCCCACACCTTACACTACTAGTAATGCAAATGAAACATGATATGGGTTGGTCAAATGAACGCCAATTTTTAAAAGTGCTTGAATCTCGTGTTAATGGGTGGTTTGTGCATCTAATGCTTAAAAGGGTTAAGTGTATACATGTTTTATGTTAAATTGAGGAAATCATGACCCTATACAAAGTGAGCGAATTGAGGTGCTTGTAGGATTTAAGAAGCTAGCAGGTGAGTCACCTTCTTGCTTAGCTTAAATTGCTAGATAAACGGAGATGAGGCTCGACGTCGAACTTGTCCAAGTCTGATTATGAATAAAGTCCGTGTTAAGGGTGTAACTTTTGCCCATGTTTTAGCATCATAAATGGACTACATTTTCAAAAAAAGAAGTACAATAAAAGGGTCCAAGTGCACCACAACCCACCTGGCAAATTGGACCTAAACTAAGTGAAGAGAAAGTTGGAAAATGGGCAGCCCAAGCCCATCAACATAGAGACCAATTTAGGTCCAAGTGTAAGGGATAAGATGGTAGATAACTGGCTTATTAATATGTGGTATAAGGTGGTCAAAACTTCAAGAGTAAGGTGGCCAAATTAGGCCTTTAAAAAGGGGTTACAAGCAGCAAAATTCACTCACTCTTAAGACTTGAAAAATTTCAGCTTTCTCAAAACTTTATTTTTCTTATTTCTTAACCTACAAAGAAGCCACAAGGGAACTTCTAGGGTTATTAGAGAAGCCCTACCCCTTTTTAGGTAGTGGTAAGTAAGTTTACACATGCGTTTAATATGATTTTCTTATGAAAAACAACAAGTATATGCTAGTATGTTTGTGCTGGAAATTTGGGACAGCATGTATTTTGAAAGTTGTTGCATACTTGCCTTTACTTTTAGCGAGTTCTCTATGGTTTGTGGGCTGTTTTATGAAGCGAAATTGATGTTATTAATATGGTTTGAGGTATAAATATTACCCTAAGGTTGCTGCCCTGATTTTGGTTTCATTTAACAAACTCATTTTATTGTGTTATCTGAAGTTTAATGTTGATTGAAACTTGTGGGCTGTTGGATGGAAGGTTATTAGCTCAGATCCTTCATGACTTCTTGGGTGATGTTCTAAGACTGTTTTAATACTATTTGTATGTGTCAATGTTGTTGGAATAGTTTGGTTAGAGTTGTAACAGGTTTGGAATTGTCGATGTCAAAATGTAGCGAAGGGAGGTAACGTTATGCTGTCCATTTGTAGATTGTGTAGAATTGTCATGTGTTGTGCTTTGAGGGCTGTTGTAAGACTATTCTGGTACTAAAATAGTCTAAACATGATGTGGACATGCAAATGTATATTAGAAAATACGATTAGGGGTGGAAAGGTTGAAAAACTACGCTTGGGTTCATAAATGCTCGCTTGCTTCCCGTGTGTTATTTTTTTATGTGATTGAGCTGCCAAGATGTATCTATTGGCTTCTAATGCTAGTTTTATCACCTATCATATTGTAGATAAATATTTGAGGGAAATAAAGGTTATCTCGAGGTAGTAACGAAGTTATACAACGAGGTATGTAAGGCTACTTAATTTCGTATTACTAGGCATGAAATCTATATTCTTCATTGGCACATAAAGGAACTTGCCAACTCCAACACAACTATTAGTCATGTCTCCA
>JAABOM020058839.1:10000-13467 GCA_011800125.2 Solanum clarkiae
ACCCGCCCCGCGACTGAGATGGCGTGCCGGTCAGGATGTTGCTTCTCGAGCAGGGTTCCGACCTGACAGCATGCGTCGAACACCACTCGTGCATCGTGCGTTTGAATGCTTCGTCCATGCACGCTCAATGCCTGCCCCGACGCCTGGCATTGGACACCGCATGCTGATTCCGGTTCCATCGTTGCAAGGCTAAAGCAAGCCCCGCTAGACATGAACTCGCCCGAGGGAGGAGGAAGTGAATCCCACAAAGATGTGCTGAAGGCACGCCGAGCTCCCCGGGTACCGCCCTCGTTGACCGTCGACGCTTGGCCGTACTTGGCTTAGAACTGTGAGTGCGGCGCCCAAAGCTTGACATGAGAGCAGCATTTAGAACTCATCGCATGCCCAAAAGTGTCATCGTTCCTTGCTAGTAGCCTACGGACCACCGCGAGAAATGCCGCCACCGACCTTCCACGACCGCGCAATGAGCCACCATCATCGTGTTTTTGTAGGTGCTCGTTCGCGTAGCACGAACTATCCATGCATGCCACGATGCGCCCATACTGCACGTCGACATGCCCGATAGGCATTTATGTCGGCCGGCTGCAGTCGCCTCAGTGTTCCTTCAACACCTCTACTCCCCGTATATATGCTCTTAAAAAAACCCAAGTGGCTGGAGTAGACATGCTTTTTCCAGAGAATCATAATTGACATGTACAGCTCTAATTTGCACATTTTGAGATGCAAACACACATGAGCATGCACCAATGACTTACAAACATTGTAAAAAATAGTTTTCAACGAAAAAAAATTTAAAATATTTTCAAAAAATTATAAAATATATTAACTAAAAAAAAATAAATATGAAACAAATATTAGAACACCACCAAAGAATTATCAATGCATGTACTGACCTCTGTAATAAATATTGAGTACATTTTTGTTATTGCAAGGCGACTTGAAAAATATTAGCATGCGAAAATAAATAGTAGATAAAAGAAAACTTGTCCAAAAATTTTGAAAACAATGTAAAACACTTCTCGACGTTTGTAACATCCTTGGACCAATGGATTGATTACGAATGATGTAATTCACGAGTTATTTCACAATTGGAGAGACCGTAGAGGTAGTTGAATGGCACGGGTCGTTGGGCATGAAGCAGGGTCTCGTGCTCACGCTCGTTTGACTCCGCGTGGCATCGCATGTTGTCGGCTCATCGGCACGTGTTTTTGTACATGGAGAGTGGAGGTGTGGTGTTTCAGTGAACGCCGCATGGCGGCACGGGGTGCTTCGCCGCGATTATGCCCGGGTAACATGGTGCGATGGTGCCCAGGGGCCATGGTGCCATGTTGCCATGGTGTCATGGTGCACGGGTTCCATAGTGCCACGGTGCACGGGTGTCATGGTGCCACGGTGCCATGTTGCCATGGTGCCACGGTGGACGGACCCATGGTGCCACAGTGCCATGGTGCACGGGTGCCATGGTGTGAGTGTGCCATGGTGCACGGGGGCCTTGGTGCCATGGTGCGGGTGTGCCATGGTGCACGGGGGCCGTGGTGCGACACTACCGTGGTGCCACGGTACCACGGTACCATGGTGCGACGGTGCCACATTGCCCGGGCACCATGGTGCCCCGATGCCTAGGTGCTGCCATGCCCGGGGTGCACCGGTGCCATGACGGTAGGTTGCACTTGTGCCCGTATACCGCGGTGCCGTGGTGCTCGGGCATTACCGGAATAGGCCACCATGGTAGGGCACTGTAGGTGTTTGGCATTTTACATCGACTTGGCACGGGCTGCGCGGGCGCCTGGGCGATGTACACCAGGCACTACTGACGCCGCATGGTCGTTGGGCCCAGGGCAATGGCCTCTACCGACGTAGCCTGGGCATTGTCCCGATGTCGCCTGCCTGAAGGGGATGTCTGTCTGGCCCATGCGGGTCAGGCGCTACCGAGGTGGCCTGCCTGCGGCGCATGCCTATGCGACCGGCGCTCGCCACGCAGTACTGAGGTCGCCTACCCACATGCCATACCGGCCCTATCGATGTGCGCCGGGAGCTTGGCAGGCCCGCAAGGCCGATGCTCGCAAGGCGATGCCGAGGTCACCCGGGCGACGTGCTATTAGCATTGCCGAGGTCGCCTGGCAAAGGGCGGGCCCACCCGGCCCATGCACACAAGGCGCTGCCGAGGTTGCCCAGGAATAGTGCGCATGGCACTGCCGAGGTTTCCTGGCAATGGGCAGGCCCGCCCGGCCGGTGCGCGCACAGTGCTGCCGACATTGGCCGTCTATGGCTCTCGGCTAGGCCGATGTGCGCAAGGTGCTGTCGAGGTCACCTGGGCGACGCGCGTATGGCACTACCGAGGTCGCCTGGCAATGGGCAGGCCCACCCAGCCGATGCGTACAAGGCGCTACCGAGGTCTCCCGGGCGACGGGCGCCTGGCACTGCCGAGGTCGCCGGGAGATGGGCAGTCTTGCCAGGCCGGTGCGCGCACAGCAGTGTCGACGCGCGTATGGCGCTGCCGTCGTCGGCCGGCGCGTCCTCGTCTTTGGGCACGACATTGGCCTCGCATGTCATTGGTCATTGGACGTGCATTCCGGGGCACGATAAACGTCATTGGATTTTGGTCTCTTTGTCGGGCACGAGTCATTCGTGGATGTGCATGCATCGATGAGTTGGTGAGTTTTCCCGCGGGACGCTTAATCTTTTCGGCGCTTGGCGGCATTTTCCTGAGGGAACGATGGGTGTGCCCCCTTCTTTTATACTTAGTGGCATTTTCCGAGGATCCGATCCCCAAACCTCCTTTCGAAAGCATTGGAAAATGATTGGATTGGAGGGGGGACAAATCGGAGCGACAAAGGGCTAAATTTCAGTGGATCGTGGAAGCAAGGATACTCTACCACTTACAATACCCCATCGCGTATTTGAGTCGTCTGCAAAGGATTCTACCCGCCACTCGATGGGAATTGTACTTCAAGACGGCTGCCGTGACGTTTCCATTGCGATGACATAGCCAACGACACGTGCCCTTGGGGGCCAGAGGTCCCTACTGCGGGTCAGCAAGCGGACAACGGGCGCATGCGTCGCTTCTAGCACGGATTCTGACTTAGAGGCATTCAGTCATAATCCAACACACGGTAGCTTCATGCCACTGGCTTTTTAACCAAGCGTGATGACCAATTGTGTGAATCAACAATTCCTCTCTTACTAGATTGAATTACTATTGCGATGATCTATACCCAGCTCACGACGATCATCAGTAGGGTAAAACTAAACTGTCTCACAACAATCTAAACCCAGCTCACGTTCCCTATTGGTGGGTGAATAATCCAACATTTGGTGAATTCTGCTTCACAATGATAAGAAGAGCCGACATCGAAGGATCAAAAAGCAACGTCGCTATGAACGCTTGGATGCCACAAGCCAGTTATCCCTGTGGTAACTTTTCTGACACCTCTAGCTTCGAATTCCGAAGGTCTAAAGGATCGTTA
>JAABOM020058840.1:0-13466 GCA_011800125.2 Solanum clarkiae
TCCCTTTAGTTTGATCTTAGGCAACTTGGCTTACTAGCGACTTGCTTTATCAAGTAAATCTGTTAGCAACTCGTCTACCGCCTTACGACACTTAGCATCAACTCTAAGGCCGTAACACATAGCTATGCTTATCCAATAGGTAGCAGCCCAAGCAAGTCAACAAATGCTTCTGCTTAAAACACTAAATAACTAAGATGCTTTAACTTCAATGAATATCATAGATTTCTTGAGGACAAATTCATCGGTCTTCACACGGTCTAAGGTTAATGAGGATCCTCAAATTTTATTGATGACATGTGGAAGGTTTTAAAGGACATGTATGCTACAGAGAATGAGGAAGTGGAGCTTGCTTCCTACCAACTTAAGGATGTGGCTCATATTTGGTATAATTAATGAGAAGAAAGTCATAGTGATGATGTGGAGCCTGTAGTCTGGGATGAGTTTGAGGGTGCATCCTTTGATGACTTCTTTCCTAGAAGTCGAGAGACGTCAAGGTGAAGGAGTTTGTAAAACTAAAACAAGCGGATATGACATTTAAAGTATATAGTTTCAAATTAATCCAACTATCTAGATATGCTCAAGAAGTAGTTTCAGATATGAGAGAAATGATGACAAAATTTGTGTCATGGTTTGGGTAAGCATGTGAAGAAGTGTAAGGTAACTTTTGTAATTTCTGACATTGATATATCCAGGATTGTGATTTATGTTCAACAGGTCGAAGATGACAAGAGGGAAGACATAGAAGAACAATAGAAAAAGAGGTCCAGAGAAAATGAACAAGAAAGTAATCAACAAAGGCAAGGTAAAGATGATCATCATCCATAAATGCACCTACTCAGAAGTGTCAATAGAATTACAGAGCTCATGGTTCGAAGATGCAAGGAAGTATGGCCAAAGGACTAAAGGAAAACCACCCTGTGGCAAGTGTAGTAAGCTTCATTGGGGTGGATGTAGAAATGACACAAATGCTTGCTACAAGTACGATCAGATACATCACTTTTAGAAGAATTACGCTATGTGGGGACAAAATTATAGAGGTAATAAGGCCCTCTTGTCACGCCCTGAGTCTACACCTTAGACGTGATTGGCACTGAAAACTATCACTCGTCCCCAAGTGAGCTCTTGGCCCGGCTAACTTACTCAACTGGAAACTTTACAGCATGTAGAATCTTTACAAGACGAACCTTCTGAAATATTCAATCAAACTCAAAAAAATCTCAAATTAGGTTTTATACAAATTCTGAAAATAACTTTTCATACAATTAGAAATAATACTTACAATATCTTAATGGAAAGACTAGACCGACTCATTAACTTTGTCCATGAAACCTCTGTTATATTGAGATAGGTACTGCAACAAGATCCATGGTTACCTGACTATAAAATAAAATACATAAACTAAGTTGACTAGAGTCCTCTGAAAGCAAAGAGGTATCACCTATTGCCTCTGGAAAGCTGACATACTGAATATCAAGTCTTAAAACATGTCTTAAAACAAGTTAGCATAAGTAATGATGCACTACATGCTGAAAATAGAACATATATTGAAAATATATATATATATAGAACTAGCTTACTTTAACTTGGAGAGTTTCTTTAATCAATAACTATCACTATAAGCATTCCTAATGATACAGCATTGTGGCAACATTGCCAGAGTTGTCCCATACGTTGCCGAGGTAAGGGACGAAAATTAGGGGAGTAGATCCATCCTAAAACTGATCCATCTCAGTAGCAAGTGAAGAGTTGTACCTTGGTACAATCCTATCCTATGTTGGCTACATAGTTTATAAGTTCAAGTTATTATTACTCTCACTCATATTGGTGCTCAATACTACTCCTAAAACATGCCCTGTGCTCAATACCTGTAAAATTGTCTCACTTTAGGGGAAAACTGGAAATCTGTTACTTGGAGCCTTGGCTCAAGATATTTTCTTTAAACTGATTTTTCTTTCTTAAAACTAGTAATGCTTTCTCAAATTCTGAAACTTATACATGATGAATAGTAATCCAAAATGCCTTGACTGGCTGAACTACTCTTTTTAGAACTGACATGTTATGCTCAAAAGATAGTGTAGTAACTAGACTATATGTATAACTCGTGCTAAAATGTTTCTTTAATCAACTCATACTTTGAACTGGATGACCTTTCATGAATCCCCTAGAGTCATAATTAAATGAATATTTAAAGTTTAACTTGATAATAAAGTAATAGTAAAACATAATAGAAAAAAATAATTCTCAGACTAGTTAGGGTTCTTGTAACTATGGCAATGCTTCAAGAACTTAAAAAGATGTACTCAATACTGAAGTTCTTAGCATGATGATGATAAAATAACAAGTATTTCATGATAAGGTTTTAGAATTTTTTCATAAAATCATAGGAATGAAATTGACTTTACTCTTGACTAGCATTCTTGATAAAGAATATATATTAGGCACCAAAAACAGGACTTTAGGTATCCTTACATACCTGGTAAGTTGATACTATAATCAAAATTTGATGAATACTAGTTTTCTTGGAGCAAATTCTCAATCTTGGTAGTTCTTTTAAAGTGAAAGAACTTGAGAGGACATAGGTTGAAAGATTTCCCTTTGACTCTTGAATTATTGACTTGGACTCTTTAGAGTTCTTGATGAAGAACTATAATTCTTGAAGAAAAAGAATCAAGAAACCCTTTCTTGGGATTCTTGAATTCATTTTCTTGAAACCCTAGGTTATGATTAAAAATCCTATTAGAGAATCATGAATAGATGAAGAAATTCAGGTTGGGTAGATTGAAATTTATGAATAATAACTTACCTTGAGAAGGAATCTTGAAAGCTAACCCTAATTTGATGGCTTTCTTCATGATCCTTAAGCGTTTAAGTTTAGGAATGAAAGAGAGGGTTTTAAATTATGAAAACTAACGTTTTATGAGTTTTGGGACCTTAAATAGACCGCCAAAGATTTTAGAATAAAAGTACCCTTAAAATAAGAAGAAGAAAAAATCCATTAGCTTATCCAGTAAGGGTCCGCGTCAGGTCCGCGGCACGCTTCAGATAGCTCTGCACTCCTTCGCTAAAATGGGCATAAGTTTCTACTCCAAACTCTGATTAAGGCAAAATTAGATGCATTGGAAGGCTAATTCAAATACATTCAATTTCATATATTATGGATCACCTAAATAATTATATGGCCATTTGAAGTTTATTCTTCTATTGACTCATACGAAAACTTAGTTGCTAGAAATTCTTTGGACTTGGCTTTATGTAAAGGATCTCTTAAATATATCTATTAAACTTAGGAGGGGTTGGAGAATTTACCAAAGTGCCCTTCCAGAATTAAAAGAACAAAATTTAATCCCAAAGTACCATGTCTGCAACGCGCCAGGGGCATGGACATATGTATTTCACGAATTCCTCAAGATATGTTCTTTCCAGGAAATTTTAAGAAAAATCCCAAGTATAGGTCCGCGCCTTAGGCGCTTTGCACCATGGGTGCGCATATACACTATCTCGGATTTAATTACAAAAAATTATTTTTCGACTCGGTTTCTCTAAAATCAGGTTGAGACCATTTTCCCCTTCATTTTTCACGCAAATAGAAAATCCGCTCTCGGATTCACAAACGGAGGATGGGAAGACGCATTATGTTCACGTCGCCCCTCTAAAGGTATTTCAGTAATTTTATGGGTGTTGTAATATCTCCTCCTTGGGATCGAATGATAAGGATACTATAGTTTACTCAAGGCACGAACATCTACTTAATGTAGGAACTCAACGAGCTAATGGACATTATATCTGTATTGAGGAGAAGGTTACCATCTCGAACACTTCCATCAAAATTTTGAAAATTCTAAAAGAAGGTTGTTAAACTGACAAGAGGATTGAACTGCTATGTACTAAAAATCTGACTGTTAGCCTTCAGGCAACCACTCTCTCCTACTACGCTCTTCTTCTTGAGTTCTACGTCTTCATTAACTGACCGTGCAACTCCCATCATCATCTAAGTCTATTGCATACTCAAGCCTAACTCAAAGTCATAAAGTTCTACCCGTAAGGTGATCATATTTATACCAATCTAATCCATAAGGATTATGTTCCGCACTCTCACAGAGACTTTCTTATAGAGAATACTATTCCCATACATCTACTTGAAATTCATTGCAAAAGTCATCAATATCATACAACTATCCCTTACTTAATGGCGCTGACGCATTCAAGCTTATCATCCTAAAGCACTTTATAGCTTCTTAGAGGTCAACGTACTTAGAAATCTTTAAACTTATAATAGCACCTCTACACCCACAATCTTATAAACTCCTATTACCTGCTTCTTATACACAACAAAATCCCATCTTTTTTTCTCTCTGCCTCTAAGATTAAATGGGATAAACATACTATAACTGCCATTATCAGTTACACCCATTCTCTTTCATCTATCACTACTCGTCTACTATCATGAACATTACTATCAATACCAAAGGTAGGAATTATTAAAAGGACTTAGAGAACAATATCATAAGCACAATTCATTTAGGAAATAGGATATGAGAACATTCATAATGTAATATGATGCCACTAGTGTTTTAAGGCCTATCATGAGTTTATGGAACTGCGTATACTTGCAAAGCTCAAGTCTTATCTTGTGTCACATAAGGTTGAAAAATATTAATTCATGAGATGAGATTAGAATTGTCGAATGAAGTTATCATTTATCACTTTAAGAGCTGAGCATGAACATAGATCAACACAAAGCACATGGATCTGAATTGTGGCATGGTACCCTTCCGTAAGATAGGAATAAGGTATCATCATGATAAAGTATAAGGAATATATGAGATAGAAAAGCATTAATGCCTTATTCTGATGAACTCAATACTATTAAAAGCTCAAGATCTACTTTGATTTATTACCTAAACATCTCTGCCTTAGCTCAAAGGTCGCCTCTCTAAATCTGTGAACTTATTCTCTTTGCTAAGCTATAAGTATAACCCTCCACATGATTGGACCACCACTATGTACAAAATGCTTATATCCTTCTATTACTTACTATTCAAAGATGTGAAACTGCTGCTAAAACTTTCTTCCAAGATACCAACTTCTAACTTTCCTCTATATATCTTTATAGGCATCTTCCATTTCTTACTACTCTTGTTGGCATAATAGCCGCTTGCTATGACTTTTGATCTTCTATGTTCACTTACATTTGACTAGAGAAAAATTAGACTATAATGGGATACTCCTCATTATCTATGGTTATCCCCCCCCCCTTTTGACCCAACTCGTAAGGGTAGTAAAGAATATCTACATTAGCCTACTCCATATTGACATCTCAATGTACTATCTAGGTACCACTGTAACTCATAAACTTAAAGTATTTCACTATCATAGACTATTTTAGATATACACTTTAGCCCCTTTTTCTTACCTAATGACTTAGCCTCAATTCACTATTTTCATCTACGTATCACATTTGCCATACTTGTAACCACACACTTATTTCAAGTCAATATATTAGCTTCTTGCATACGCTATGTCAAGCCTACTAGACCAAATCTCCAACTAATAGTGTCACTCTCATATTGTTGTCCCCTCTTTTCATGATACTCACTTGGAGTTCAAGCTTAAGATTTAATACTAAACATGTACATCCATACTTCTCTCTCTCTCTCTCTTTCTAGAGAGAGAGAGAGAGAGAGAGAGAGAGAGAGAGAAAGAGTCAAGAAATGCTAGATCGCTAAGTCTCATGATAAGAAATAAATTTTTATCTCATGGTCCATCTAAGTAAGTCAATCATCACACTCTCTTTTATAAGTTAAGATAATATCCACATATATATTATACCTCCTCGCCTAGCTAAGCTCATAACTCTATAAATCTCACATGACTCTCCTTTCAAAATCATGAGCCTAGTTTAGATACTACTACTTTATGCCCTCTGTTCTTATATTAAATACATATACTTATTATTAATAACACATGCTACTTCAATATCAACTGCTTTTATATTCGAGTGTGCATTACCTCATACAAACTAACAACTCTTACTCTACCTTATCATAGAAGCTAGACGATACTTACTAACTTTTAACCAAAACATAGAAGGAACTTGACTTATCACGACGTGACTCTTAGCTACAAACTTTAGGCAGTTACTATTCCCACTTTTCATGATTTCTACCTCTCTCTAGCTCTAGGATCATTCTACAACATGTGGTTTACAAGGGCCTTCAATCAGTTCCTCTCAAAGGAAGGGCATACTACTAAGTAGTAGAGGCATACTTAACTTTCCTCTCAAGAATAACATCTAAAGAATGATTTAGGGAACAGATTCTAGAAATACATCATATCTTGCTCTAACTCAACGCACGATTCATTAGAATAAGAGTGCATTATTTTGGATCGATAAACTTAAGCACACTAGTTAGCTATTCTCAAGCCTAATGCAGTCTCTTTGCTTTCTGAATGCTTTATCTGAAGATAACTCATCAATAAAGATACTGGAATATTCTATTCCAACCACCTTAATTATGAGAGGTAGTCGAACGAATCTAGAAATCACATGAATATAGATAAGTTTCTTGGAGAGTAGCTTTATTGGACGATCTAGAATGTGAAAGAAGGGAAACTTTTCTTAGATGTCAATAGTCTCTCATTTATAGAAGAGAGGCTCTCACACCAATAAATAAGACACTACAGACATGGCTTCATTGAAACCCTAGGACACTTAAACTTTATGGTTTGATACAAAGTTTGTCACATCCTAGTCTACACCCTAGAAGTGACTGACAATCGGGAACAATTATTGTTCCCAAAGCGAACCTTTAGCCTGGCTGACTTACTCAACTAGAAGCTTTACATGCGTGCAGAAACTTTACAAGATGAACCTTTTAAAATATTTAATAAAACTCATAAAATCTCAAATCAGGCTTTATACAAAGTCTGAAAATAACTTTTCACATAATCAGTAATTAACTTACAATAGCTTAATGGAAAAACTAGACCAACTCATTAACTCTGTCCATGAAGCCTCTATTATACTAAGATAGGTTCCGCAACAAGACCCACATCTACCTAATTATAAAATAAAATACATAAACTAAGCTGACTAGAGTCCTCTGAAAGCAAAGAGGTCTCACCAATTGTCTCTGGAAACCTGACGTACTGAATATCTGCTATCATGTGGATACTTAAATTTGCATCATAAAATGATGTAGCACCAAAGGCATTAGTATGCGAAATGTACGATATGTAAAATAGCCAAAATAGAAACAAGGATAAGGTATTATACTCAAAGTAAATAAAACATGTCTTAAAATAAGTTAGCATAAGTAATGATGCACTACATAACGAAAATAGAACATATACTGAAAATCTGTATGTAGAACTAGACTATTTTAACTTGGGGAGTTTCTCTAACCGATAACTACCACTATGAGCATTCGTGATGATACAGTGTCTTATCCACACTGCCAGAGCCGCCTCACACTTTGTTAGAGTAAGGGACGAAAACTAGGGGAGTGAATCCATCCCAAAACTGAGTCATCTCAGTGGCAAGTGAAGAGTTGTACCTTGGTATAATCCTATCTTACGCAGGCTACATAATTTATGAGTTCAAGTTATTATTACTCTTACTCATATTGATGTTGGATACTACTCCCAAAGTATGTATTGTGCTCAAGAACTGTAAAACTATCACACTTTAAGGGAAAACTGGAAATCTGTTACTTGGAGCCTTGGCTCAAGATATTTCCTGTAAACTTATTTTTCTTTCTCAAAACTGGTAATGCTTTCTCAAACTCTAAAACTTGTACATAATGAATAGTAATGCAAAATGTCTTAAATGGTTGAACTGCTATTTTAAAAACTAACATGCAATGCTCAAAAGATAGTGTAGTAAATAGACTACGTGTATAACTCATGCTAAAATATTTCTTTAATAAACTCTTACTTTGAACTGGATAACCTTTCATGAGTTTCCTAGGATCATAATTATATGAACAAAATGTCTCATCATTCAATGCTTAACTTGATAATAGAGTAATAGTAAAACATAATAGGGAAAAATAATGCTCAAACTAGTTAGGGTTCTTGTAACTATGACAATGCTTCAAAAACTTAAAAAGATGAACTCAATACTGAAGTTCTTAGCATGATAATGATAAAATAACAAATATTTCATGATAAGGTTCTAGAATTTCTCCATAAAATCATAGGAATCAAATTCACTTTACTCTTGACTAGCATTCTTGATAAGGAATATAGATTGGGCACGAAAAATAGGTTTTAAGGTAGCCTTACATATCTGATAAGTTGATACTACAATCTAAATTTGATGAATACCAGATTTCTTGGAGCAAATCCTCAATTTTGGTAGTTCTTTTAAAGTGAAAGAATTTGGGAGGATATTGGTTAAAAGAATTCTCTTTGATTTTTAAATTATAGACTTAGACTCTTTAGAATTCCTGATGAAGAATTGTAATTCTTGAAGAAGAAGAATCAATAAATCTTTTCTTGAGATTCTTGAATTTTTTTCTTGAAACACTAGGTTTTGATTTAAAATCCTATTAGGGATTCATGAATAGATGAAGAAATTCAGTTGGGTAGATTGAAATTTATGAAGAATAACTTACCTTGAGGAGGAATATTGAAATATAACCCTAACTTGATGGCTTTCTTGATGATCCTTGAGCATTTATTTTTACAAATGGAAAAGAGGGTTTTAAATTATGAAAATTTTATGTTTAGGAATGAAAAAAGCATTTCAAATTATAAAAACTGACATTTTATGCGTTTTGTGTAACACCCCAAATCTTTTTTTAGCTAAGACCGAGTCATCCTTCATATGATATAGAATTTTAATTAAGGATTCTTAATTGAGCATAGATGCTAAAGTTAACTTCTTAGTATGGGAATAGAATTAGAGCCGATATGAGGTCGTAGTTCTAATGTATGATTTTATAAAAGTTAACTGAACCAATAACTTGTAAGTTGTATATATGTGTTAGGATCAATTCCTAAGTATTTAAAGTATATCAGGTGTGATTTAGAGTCATTGGGGATCTTTTACATCAAGCAAAGTTCAAAGAATTTCTAGCAACTAAGTTTTTGTATGAGTTGATAAAAGGGTCAAATTCAAATGACCATATCTCCTAAAATATAATGTTTTGGATAACTCATAATATATAAAATCGAAGATATTCAAATTGTCTTTCCAACGCATCTAATTTTGCATTGATCGAATATTAGAGTAGAAAGTTATGACCATTTTAGTGGAGAGGTGCAGAGCTGTCCAAAAGTCCATGCCTAAAGCACGTCGCGGACCCTCACTAGATGAGTTAATGACATTTTTTCCTTTATAATTTGAGGGTATTTTTATCCTAAAACCTTTGAAGGTCTATTTATGGTCTCCAAAACATATAAAACATAAGTTTTCATGACCAAAACCCTCTCCCTTCTCTTCTAAACATAAACGCTCAAGAATGATCAAGAAAGTCATGAAGCTAGGATTAGCTTCCAAGATTCCTCCTCAAGGTAAGTATTCTTCATGAATTTCAATCTACCCGACCCAAAAGCTTTAATAGGATTTTAAATCATAACCTAGGGTTTCAAAAAAAACAAATTCAAGAATCCCAAGAAAGGATTTCTTGACTCTTCTTCTTCAAGAATTATAGTTCTTCATCAAGAACTCTAAAGAGTCTAAGTCAAGAATTCAAGAATCAAAGATAATTCTTTCAGTCAATATCCTTCCAAGTTCTTTCACTTTAAAAGAACTGTGAAGATTGAGGATTTTCTCCAAAAAAGAGGAGAGAAGATCGCAAACTTTCTCCAAACTTCAACCAACAATTTCTCTCTCAATTTTCATCGGATTTGAGCGATTCAAAAGGCTAAATTATATATTTTTCTGAGGAGAACACCGTGGGGTTTCAGAAATTGATTTTGGTGCATCATTTGAGGTAAAATTCGTGATCTTGCTGCTACATTTTAATATATTTCGAAAACTTTAACATGTGATTTCTTCCTCATATTCGCTCCATTTTTAAATTGATTTTCACCATTGAATTCCTTATCACTTGGGAAACATTTTAAAGTAAAAAATTTCAGATTCCGATGGTATGTTTCTGAAGATGAAATTTTTGAACCATTTTACCCTTTTCACCCGAATTAATTGATTTAAGTGTCGTTAGATTTATTATGTAATTCTGATGCCATATTTTGAATAGATTTTGGTGAATTGAAGTGTCATAGAAAGGGAAAAGCTTCGGAATTGACGAGATTCGAAACTTTATATAAGGCAAGTGAATTTATTAACCTCTGTTAAGTATATAGAATCTTGTGCTTCTCGTGTGAGGTGTTGAGAATGATTTAAGTAGGCTTTGATTGAAATATTTTGAATTGGGTAATTGTTCTATGTTGATATTTGACTTGTGAATTAATGATGGAGGTTTATTATATGTGAAATAGTGATTATTTGTTATTGATATCGAAATGATACTTACTTTTAGATGTGAATGTTGTTAACGTTGTGATGGTATTGAGATTGAGGATATGACAATATTTATGGTGTGGAGCTACTCATTCTTGATTTTGAGATATATGAATTTGTATGAGCATCTTGCATATTTTATTTCCATGAACATGATTATTGTGTATTTACTATATGATTGTTGGATGTTCCAAGAAAAGAAATGTAAAACCGATGGGAAATGGTTCCGGCTAGTGAAAAAGAAATATAAAGCTGATGGAAAATGGTTCCGGCTAGTGAAAAAGAATGAGAATTAAAAAGGATACTATGATTTGAGCGTCGTGTCGCATGCTGCGACAATTACTATGATTCGAGGGACGTGTCGTACGTCGCGATGGATACTATGATTCGAGGTGTCATGTCAGGTGCCGCGACAGATACATGGTCCATGTGTGGCTCCCATGGGTTCTGACTGAGGCATGTTTATGATCAGCGAATGTGTATCACTAGGACAGATATGCATCATTCTACGTGACATTGCATTGCATTGCATTATATCTCATTATCATTTATAAATGTGTGAGTGCTTGTGACACTTGTGATAGATGCACTTGATATCTGATGTGATTGATATATAATAGTTGGTGTGGTTATTGAGCTATATGGTATGTACATTGTGAACTATCAAGCTGGACTGATTTCTATGCAGGTTGTAGTTGTGGGGGTTTGGTTGGAGTGTTAGGGGTACCGATATTCTATATTACTTAATTTTGTATTTAGTAATTCACTTGCTGAGTACCGTGTGTTTGGTACTCACCCCCTTGCTACAACAATATTATAGGTTGTGAGCCCGGATTGTCGTGATACTCTCTACTTTTTCTTGTCTGAGGCTTCTCGTGGAGATTGCAAAAGGTAGTTGTTTGCCATTCCAGCTGACTTCTTACTCCTATTTATGATTTTTTTCTATTCTAGAGACAATGTCATTTGATACTTGTGTTTTCCTTTGAATCTATTGTAATACATTAGAAGCTTGTGCACGTGACAACTAGGTTTTGGGGAATTTTCATTAAGTTGACTCATTATTCATAATTGAACTTTCATTTTTATTATAATTTTGCATTTTTAATGTTATAATCGGGTTGTAGGCTGACTCGTCTTGGTGGGACAAGACGAGTGCCATCACGCCCATTTTCGGGTCGTGACAGTTGGTATCAAAGCCTAGGTTTATAGGTCTCACGTCATACAAGTTGAGTCTAAGTAGAGTCTCAAGGATCGGTATGAAGACGTCGGTACTTATCTTTGAGAGGCTGTGGAGACTGTTAGGAAACTTCCCTTTATTTATTCTTTCTTATTGTTCGTGGTTATATTCGTTGGTTTTGAGTTATGCCTATGTTCTTTTGACGAGATAGCAAGTGTGATGACTGATTGAGGCTTATAGTTAGAGATATGTATCCATTAGGTAACTAGTGAAGGGATAAGTCAATAGTCATAAGCGTGATGAAAAAGTCAAAAGTATCCTGTGATTGCCATGATGAGATGAGGTATATACAGAGAGAGAGTTAGTGTCATAATGTGTTATAGCGTGCCCCAAACTAGAAGGAAGTGTACGTTGATGTGTTGTAGTATTCATACTATTGAGGGTGAAGTGTAGCTCTTAAAGAAGGGAAAAGAGTGTTTTTTTATGTTGTTGATCAAAATTAGGCTTATGATTGTATGTGAGAGTTCATGAGATTCATAGAGTTATAAGTTTAGCCAGATAAGGAGGTATAGTGACTGGGTGAGTGGTACATGAGTTGTGAAGAGGGAATGTGTTGAGTGATTACTCTCTATGAGATTTTAGTAGCATTATGTTCCCTAAATTTTTACCTAGTAATTGTAAGTCGACATTAGAGAGATATGTGATGGATGCACATGTTAGTGCTAGACCCTAAGCTTGAATTTTGAGTAGTGCTAAAGAGGAGATAGCATGATGATAGTGATAGTCCTTGTTGGAGATTTGACCTAAGAGTCTTATTGTAGTGCATGCTCAATGATTAAGATGTTGGCTGGCAAGGAGCATGGTGCTAAGAGTAGAGTAGAAGTACCCCCTAGATAGAGATAGTAAATTAAGGGAGAAGCACTAAGAAAGAGGAGGCTTAAGAGGTTTAGGATATGTAAACATGATTGTGTATAGATGGGTGAGGCTCCAAGTTATGACTGTTATGAGAGTCTGAATAGTATATTTGAGTTGTTGATGTGGAGTAGGCTGATGTAAGTAATCTTTGTTATCACAAGAAACTAAGTGATTGGGGCGTATGAATAGATGATGATTAGTTCTCCATAATAGTCTAAGTTTTTATGCAAATAAGTTTATGAGAGCACAGTGGTTGAGCATTAGCAGGTAAAAAAAAGATGTTAGAGTGTAATAATTGTGGAAAGTGATCATGTACACCAATAAGAGTAGCAAATATATATATATATAAAGAGAGAGAGAGAGAGAGAGAGAGAGAGAGAGAGAGAGACTTCCATAGAGACATGAGGAAGCTAAGAGTGATATTGTTGAAAGGAGTCTGAGTGGCTAGTTATATATATGTGTGACTATAGAATAACAGAATGGTTTAAGATGCATATTCTTGAGGATAGTGATCCCTTAACTGTGTGGAGTATATGCATATAGCCTAGTAGAGGAAATTGAGTAATAAATTTAGAGAGAGGACTTTGAGAGCTAAGGGGGAGATGATGATGTGAGGAATTGAAGTAGATCTTGAGTTTTTGGATTATGATAGGCTGATCAAGATGAGATATTAATTCTTTTCCGCCTCATATAAGTCCTTATACTTCAGTTAAGGTAACATTCCATTCCCTTCGGGTGTATAACTGTTCCTACCTATGGCTTAGTCCCATGCACGTCATGTTTTTTCCCAGTCATGCTGAGTTTTGAGGATGAGAAGCAATGAATCCATTTATTAATCTTGATCTTACCCCTATGAATCCAAGAGTTTCTAGTCCCATGTTGAATGTGATGTGACTTGAGTTT
>JAABOM020058841.1:0-13466 GCA_011800125.2 Solanum clarkiae
AAAAAACTCCAAAAAATATGTTAAAAATTAATTTTTTTCTACTAACAATTTACCTAATTAGGATTAAAACAAACTAACACAAAACATAAACTTCTACCATGCAATACTAATTCCAATTGGACAATAACACTTAAACACATATTATCTATATAAGGAGTAAATTAATATTCATGTCAAAGCACCACGCTTATACACTGAAGAAATTTAGAGGTAATAATATTTTTTCTCTCTTTCACACTATTATATCATCCCGTCAATTGTAATTTATAAGCGTATTGGTTGATAATTTATATGTGTTTTAAATTGGCTTCAATTTTGTTTGTTTATATGCATGCATGGAAGCAATATATGTGTTTATTTAAAAATTGAAGGGACTTTCAGAATACGATCGACTCTACAACTACTAATTTTTTAATAGTTAATTTATATTTGCTAGATTGTGAGTTCATTTAGACGAATGTGAGACTGAAAATTTCAAGTCAAATTCTAAATTTTATAAAATATTAACTATTGAAGTATATCTATAAGCAACTTAACATATAATTTTATTATTTTTCTGTTTTCAAAAGTTGATCTACATTAATTTGTGCATCATAATTAATCATAATTAATAAAATTAGTTAATGTTTCAAAGTAACAGAAATAATAACTAATGTAATAACACATATATACTAAAATTTAGGGTGAGTAGTGTATATATATTTCTATACATCATTTAAACGCTTTTTTTTTTTTTTTACATAAGCATATCTAATTGTCATTTAATTAATTACTATACTAATATTAGGACTTTAAAATATATTAAAATTCTTATTTTTTGAAATAAACATATCCTACTAATATTTTTTAACTAATTAATTGACACGATACATACATATAATAACACACATATATTAAAATTGGAAAAATATATACTTTTTTATTTAAATAAATATATTGTTGCATATATTGTAATTTTTCATTTAAATGAATATGTTATTGTGTCTGTTATAATTTATTCTTTATTATTATTATTATACGTAATAATTCATACTATCACGACTCACACGTGCATTGCACGTATTCTAAACTAGTATATATATATGTATGTATGTATGTATATGTCACACCTTGAGTTCACACCCTTCGCGTGGCCGACACCTAGAATCATTTCTGGTCCCAAGCGAACCACTTGGCCTAGCTATTTACTTAGCGGGAGACTTAAATAATCATGGAAAGTCTTCAAAAATAACATGCGAAGATTATCAAATCGTGTGAATAAACTTACATAAAAAACATCTAAACAATGACTGAAATAACAAAGAACTGAAGTACTCGACTCATAGTCTATGGAACCTCTTCTAGAATAGTCTGAAACTACTATCGGGACAGGTCCACAGTAGCCACAACTAAAAAGAAAATGCTAGAAAAGAAAATATAATTAAAGACTTCAACCTCTGATTGAGAGGAGGCCTCACTAATAGCTGAGTGTGTGGCTGATCCTCAACGGAGCAGTTGCTGAGGGACTCTGTCACCTGTGTTTGCATCATAAAACGATGCAGGTCCTAAGGACATTAGTACGTCGAATATATGGTATATAACATGGCAAAACGAAAACTCAGAGTAATGCAGTATTTCTCAAAGTACATATATCATATCTCAGAATGAAATAACATAAGTAATAAGTAACCTGTATGCTGAAAAATAAACATGCTGAAAATCAGTGCAAAACTTAACTTGCTTTTAACTTAGGGAGTTTCTCTAACTGACAATCACCACTGGGGGCTTCGTGGTAATACAACATCTTTCCCACATGACCAGAGCCGTCTCGTACTTTGCCGGGTAGGGGACGAAAAACTAGGGGAGTGCATCCATCCCAAAACTGGGTCATCTCAGTGGCAAGTGAGGAGTTGTACCTTGGTACAATCCTATCCTACGCTGGCTACGTAGTTTATGAGTTCAAGTTGTTAATTCTACTCTCACTCATATCGATGCTCAATACTACTCCCAAAATAATTTTTATACTGCTCAAAACTTAAAAGTAATACTTCTCAAAATATCTCTTTAATCTTTTGGGACTTAGCCCAACTTAGCTTTTCTCAACTTACTACTTTTATTTAGGAATGTGAACTTCATTCAAGAATGCATAAAACTCACATCTCTTTCTCAACCAATCTCAAGATAGCATTCAAAATATATACCCAGCATCATACTTAACTTGTATTTCAAGGAATTCATTTGATTCAAAATATGCTCAAACTCTCTATAAACAACTTAAGAAAATAGTAGTTCTTCACTTCAAGCGAGGCATGACATAAATGATATTCAAAATTCTTTAAGATTCTTGTATATGTATGATTACTTCATAACGACTCAATAATGTGACCCTTAAAAGTATAATAAAATAATTAACGAGAAATACTCGATGGGATTCTAGGATTTTTCACAAAATCAACAGGAATAAAATTTTAACTAAAGTTCTTAGGAAAACATGAGTAAGACATGGGATGAAGGTTTTTAGTAGCCTTACATACTTGAGAATTCAATTTTCATAGAAGAATGGGGAAGATTTCTTGAAAACCCTAGCCTTGCCTTAGGGTATACGGTTGAGTTCTTGGGAAATTCTAACGTTAAAGAGATGAAAAATTTATTCTAAGGGCTTATTTGAGCGTAAACTGACTAAATAATACATTTTGAAACTTAAAATCGATTGCAAAATGACCAAGATGCCCTTCCAAATTAAAAGAAAAAATTTTCATCCAAATACACATGTTTGCGTCGCGCCAGGGCGCTGATGTAACACTCGTGAAATTACCAAAATACTCCTAGAATGGAATCGTGTACATAATGCGTCTTTCTATGTTTTGTTTGTAAATATGAGACCAGATTTGCGATCAGCGCGAAAAACTAAGTGAAAAATGGTCTCGACTCGATTTTAGAGTAATCGAGTCGAAAAATAAATTTTCGTAATTAAATATGAAAACAGTGTTGATGCTCACCCAAGGTGCGACGCACCTGAGACGCGGACCAACACTTAAATTTTTTTCAAAATTTTCTATGGGATTGAAAACTCGATCAAAAAGAGATTGACGAAACTTTACACAAAACGCATTTTATGTGTATTTTCATACGAAAATTATTTTTCAACTCGTTTTAAGTTTTCTGTCAAAAATTATATATGTGTGCATCCTCAGCGCGACGCAGACATCTTATTTTTTCTGATTTTCCTTCTTTTACTTAAGAGAGGGTAGTTCTGAATTTTTTCACGCTCCTTAAGTCTAAACAAGTCAGGTTTTATTCAAATAAATCCCTAGAATGTACTAGTTCCTCTTATCAACGTTAAAAGCTTTCCAAGAACTCAAGCGTATATTCAAGAGGCAAGTTAGCGCTTCAAGAATTTTCTTCAATTCTTCCAAGAACAAATTTCTTAGGTATGTAAGGCTACAAAAAATCTTATTTTCGTGCTTAATCTATAATTGTACCAAGAATACTAGTCAAAAGTCAAGTCAAATTTCATTCATGTGATCTTATGAAGAAATTCTAGAGTCTTATTATGAAATCCTTATTATTTCATTATCATTATGCCAAGAACTTCAGTGTTGAGTAGTCTTCTTTGGATTCCTGAAGCATTACTGTATTTACAAGAATCCTAGATGAGTTTTGATGATCATCCCATTATCATGCTTTAATTGGATTGAAAAGTTATTCAGTTTAAAGTACAGTCAGTTTCAAGAAGTACTTCAACATGAAATATATGGTAGTCTATTTACCTTACAATCTTTTAAGTATAGCATATCAGTTTTGAAAGATCAGTTCAGTCAATCCAAGCATTTTGCATCACTGTTTATCATGCAAAAGTTTTAGAGTTTGAGAAGCCATTTCCAATTTTGACAAAAAAAAACTTAGTTTAAAGAAAATATCTTGAGCCAAGGCTCCAAGTGGCAGATTTCTAGTTTCCCCCTAAAATGGAACAGTTTGACGGTTAATAAGCACAGTGCATGTTTTGGGAGTAGTATTGAGCACCGATTTAAGTGAGAGTAAAATTAACAACTTAAACTCATAAAGTACGTAGTCAATGTAGGATAGGATTGTACCAAGGTACAACTCCTCACTTGCCACTGATATGACCTAGTTATTCGTCCCCTACCCCGGCAAAGTACGGGATGACTCTGGCAGCGTGGGCAAGACGTTGTATTACCGCGAAGCTCATAGTAGTGGTTGTTGGTTAGAGAAACTCCCCAAGATAAGAAACTAAGTCTTACTTATCAGCTTTCAGCATGCTATTTTCAGCAAACCATCCTTTACTATTATTGTTATTTACTTATGATTTGTGATTATGTCTTTGTAATGCATCATGATATCCCTATTAAGTGTTCTGCCATCTTACATACCGTACATTCCACGTATTGACATCCTTAGGAGCTGCATCGTTTTATGATGCAGACGCATGTGACAGAGTTCCTCAGTAGCCGCTCTATAGAGAATCTGACAGCTTCCAGTTTTGGTGAGGCCTCTTCTCGGTCTGAGGCTCTTGAGTTGTTTATGTTGCTTTTCAGTATTTATTTCTAGTTCTGACTACTTAGGCCTCTCTCAATAGTCATTAAAGACAATGTAGTAGAGGTTCCATAGATCGTGTGTTTAGTATTGCAGGTTTCTAGTTATTCAGACATTGCTTGAAAGCCTTTTCATTCAATTGTGAAAACAGATATGAATTTCTGTATTGCTTTTAATTAGACTTTTCCACTATTATGAGTCTTCCGTTGAGTAGTAGCCAGGCTAAGTGATTTGCATGGGGATCAGAAATAGTTTCCGAGTACCGGCCACGTCCAGGGTATAGGCTTGGGATGTGACAAATTTGGTATCAGAGCACAGAGTTCAAGAGTCCGAGGGAGTTTATGGAACCGTTTCTATTAAAGTCCGTATTATGGGTGTGAAGTGCGCCACATCTATAATAGGGAGGCTACAGGACATTAGGAAGTGTCAACTTTTATTATTATTCCTTGCCTCGTGCTTTAGAGTATATCTCTGTGAAGTCCCTTCTAACTCGTGCGTTCATGCCGTGTTTTTCAGATCATGCCTCCTCGCTGAGCTAACGGACCAGTAAAGGGCAGAGGATGCCCAGCCAGAAGGAATGCAAACTAGCCGTTCCGGATCCCTGAAGAGCCTAGAGGCCCAGCTGTGCTTGTGGAGCAGCCACAATAAGCTGACATATCTAACGCTGAGCTTCTCCAGGCCATTCAGAATTTGTCTCAGACAGTCGCTACTTAGGGAGGTCGCCAGGGAGATGGCAGGAATGATGGGGCGGATACCGCCAAAGTTAGAGAATTTCTGAAAATGAACCCATCAGAATTCATGGTGTCTGATGTGAAGGAGGACCCTGAGAACTTTATTGAGGAGCTTTAGAAGGTGTTTCAGGTGATGTGTATAGCTAATACTGAGCGGGTCGAGTTGGCTGCCTATCAGCTTAAGGGGGTAGCTAGACTCTGGTTTGACCAGTGGAAAAGGAGTAGGGCAGGTGGGGCTCCAACTATCACTTGGGCAGTGTTTGAGGAGGATTTTCTAGGACAGTATTTTCCCAGGGAGATAAGACAGGCTAAGGTGAGAGAGTTTCTGAACTTGAAGCCGGAGAATATGAGTGTACGAGAGTGCAGCGTCAAGTTTACTCAGTTGTCCCGTTATGCTACGGCTATGCTACCAGACATCCGTACTAGAATGGATCTCTTTGTGTTCGGGCTCTCTCGAATGACCAAGAGGGAGGGCAGGAATGTGATGTTGATTGGAGATATGGATATAGGCCGCTTGATGACATATGTGCAGCAGGTAAAGGAGGAGAAGATACAAGACACGGAAAAGTTTCGGAGTAAGAGGGCCAAGACATCAGGCGGGAGACAGGCAAGAGGGGGATTGGAGGTGGAAGTCACTCATCTTTCTAGCCTAAGACAACCGGACCAGGACCCTCATCCGCTAGTGCACCTGTACCGAGGGTAAAGAATGAGCAGGAATCACAGCACTGCAGGTTTTCGGGCAGCCAGTCACAGGGTAGCATGGCTCTAGGATCACACCGTTATCCGACTTGTGGTAAGTGTGGTAAGTCTCACCCCGAAGAGTGCCTTCTGGGCACAAATGGATGTTTCAAATGTGGCCAGGTGGGGCATTTCTTGAAGGATTGTTCTATGGGGAAGCAGAATACGAGAGATACCAGGTCACAGACAGTCTCTTCAGCCCCGCAGGGTAAGCTACCTCAAAGGGGTACTACAGTAAGGATAAGCGGGGGCATAAACCGCTTGTATGCCATGGGCACCAGACAGGAGCAGGAGAACTCACCAGAGGTTGTTACGGGTATGCTCAAAATCTTTACTTATGATGTCTATGCATTATTAGACCCAAGAGCCACTTTGTTATTTGTAACCTTATATGTAACTGTGAAGTTTGGGGTTAATCCAGAACGTCTTCGTGAGCCTTTTAGTGTTTCTACTCCCACTGAAGGGTCTGTTTTAGCCCAAAGGATCTATAGGGGTTGTCCAGTCTCCATTTATCATAAAAACTATTGTAACTGATTCGGTGGAGTTAGATATGGTAGAGTTTGATGTCATCTTAGGCATGGATTGGCTTCACTCTGGGTATGCCTCCATAAATTGTGGAACCAGAGTAGTCAAATTTCAGTTTCCTAATGAACTAGTCCTAGAGTGGAGGGGTAGCTCAGTCGTTCCTAAAAGTCAATTTGTATCATATCTCAAAGCTAGAAAGTTAATCTCCAAGGGGTGTATATATCACATAGTCAAAGTTCAGGATTCTTGTGCCGAGGCACCGGCTCTTCAGTCTGTTCCACTTGTGAATGAGTTCCCAGAAGTCTTTCCTGAGGAACTTCTCGGAGTCCCTCCTGATAATGAGATAGACTTTGGGATAGACACTCTTCCAGATACTCAACCCATATCTATTCCTCCATACCGTATGGCTCCTTCGAAGCTAAAAGAGTTAATGTTGCAGCTGAAAGACCTTTTAAATAAGGGATTCATTAGACCAAACGTCTCACCTTGGAGTGCTCCAGTTCTCTTCATGCGTAAAAAGGATGGTTCCCTTCGGATGTGCATAGATTACCTTTAGTTGAACAAGATCACCATTAAGAATAAGTATCCTCTTCCCAGAATTGATTACTTATTTGGCCAACTTCAGGGTGCTACCTGTTTTTCTAAGATAGACCTTAGATCTGGGTGTCATCAGCTTAAAGTTAGAGAGAAAGACATTCCTAAGACAGCTTTCAGAACTCGGTATGACCATTATGAGTTCTTGGTCATGTCCTTCGGGTTGACAAATGCACCAACAACTTTCATGGATCTTATGAACAGGGTGTTGAGGCCATACCTAGATATGTTCGTTATTGTGTTCATAGACTATCTTGATCTACTCTCATAGCAAGGAGGAGCATGCAGACCATCTTTGATTTATCCTTTAGACCATTAAGGATCAACAACTATATGCTAAATTTTCTAAGTGTGCGTTCTTATTGGAGTCGTTGGCATTTCTGGGGAACATGTGTCTGGTGAGAGTATCCAAGTTGATTCCCAAAAGATTGAGGAAGTAAAGAATTGGTCAAGGCCCACAACTCCCACAGAGATAAGGAGTTTCTTGGGCTTGGCGGGGTACTACAGACAGTTTGTAGAGGGGTTTTCTTCTATTTCAGCTCCCTTAACTAAGCTGACTCAGAAGAAGGCTAAGTTCGAATGGTCAGAAGCTTGTGAGAAGAGTTTCCAAGAGTTGAAGACTAGGTTGATCACAACCTCGGTATTATCCCTACCAGATAGAGTTGATGATTTTGTGGTTTATTGTGATGCTTCCAGAGTTGTCTTGGGTTGTTTATTAATGTAGAGAGGCAAAGTGAGATCATATTTCTCCATACAGCTTAAGATTCATGAAAAGAATTACCCAACTCATGATCTTAAGCTTGTTGTGGTGGTGTTTGCTTTGAAGATCTGAAGACACTATCTGTATGGTGGGCACGTGGATGTATTCACAGACCACAAGAGTTTGCAGTATGTATTTGGCTAGATGGAGATGAATTTGAGACAGGGGAGGTAGTTGGAGCTGCTGAAAGACTATTATATGAGTATCCTCTATCATCCAAGTAAAGCTAATGTGGTTGCTGATGCTTTTAGCAGGGTGACCATATGGAGAACAACCCTTGTTGAGGATGAAAAGAAAGAGTTAGCTAAGGAGGTTCACAGACTAGGTTGTCTGGGGGTGCTGACTGAAGATTCTGACAAAGGCGGGGCCATTGTCAAAAATGGGTCAGAGTCATCTTAGTGGTGGAAGTGAAAGAAAAGCAAGATAAGGACCCCATCCTTCTCCTATTGAAAGAAGATGTTTGGAAGCATAAAGTATTAGTGTTCTCAAAAGGGGAAGATGGTTTCCTGAGATACCAAGGCAGATTGTGTGTGCCAAATGTTGATGGTCTTAGAGATAGGTTCTTGGCTGAGGCTCATAATACTAGATACTCTATCCACCTTGGTGCAACCAAAATGTATAGGGATTTTCGAGAAGTTTATTAATGGGGTGGTATAAAGAAGGACAGTGCAGAGTTTGTGTCTAGATGCGCAAACTGCCAGCAAGTTAAGGTTGAGCACCTAAGGCCTTGTGGTGTGGCCCAGAACATAGAGATTCCGGAATGGAAATGGGAGATGATTAATATGGACTTCATAATAGGCTTACCTCGATCCCATAGACAACATGATTTGATATAGGTCATAGTAGACAAAATGACCAAGTCAACTCACTTCCTACCTGTCAAGACGACTGAAACAACTGAGGATTATGCCAGACTCTATCTTAAGGAGGCTTCTAGGCTACACACGGTCCCTATATCCATCATTTCAGACAGAGGAGCTTAGTTTACAACACAGTCTTGGAAATCCTTTAAGAAAGTGCTTGGGATGAAGGTAAATCTTAACACAGCTTTCCATCCACAGATGGACGGGCAAGCAACACGGACCATAAAGACCTTAGAAGATATGCTGAGGGCTTACGTGATAGACTTTAAAGGTAACTGAGATGATCATTTACCTTTGATTGAGTTCTCTTATAATATAGTTTTCAGTCCAGCATACAGATGGCACCATATGAGGCTCTTTATGGGAGAAGGTGTAGATCACCCATAGGGTGGTTTGAAGTAGGTGAGGCAGGGTTGATAGGACTTGATGTAGTCCATCAAGCTATAGAAAAAGTGAAGGTCATCCAGGAGAGGCTCAAGACAGCTCAAAGCAGACAAAAGTCATACACAAATGTCAGAAGAAGAGATTTGGAGTTTGAGGTACGCGATTGGGTGTACTAGAAGGTATCTCCAATGAAGGGAGTTATGAGATCTGGAAGAAGGGAAAGCTCAGCCCACGGTATATTGGGTCATATCAGATTTTGAAAAGAGTGAGAAGTGTTGCTTCCGAGCTAGAGTTACCCGCGGAGTTGAGTGTTATTCATATGGTATTTCATATTTCCATGCTTAAGAAATGTTTGGGAGATCCCTCTCTAGTTGTTCCTGTTGAAAGTGTGGGAATTAGGGACAATTTATCATATGAGGAGATCCTGGTGCAGATATTAGACTAGCAAGTTCGTAAGTTAAGGACCAAGGTTATTGTTTCGGTGAAGGTTCTGTGAAGAAATCAATTCGTGGAGGAAGCTACATGGGAGGTCAAGGAAGATATGAAGGCCAAGTATCCAAACTTGTTTGTTGGCCTAAACGATAACCTTGAAGGTAAATTTTCATAATCCACCTTGAAGATTTATGTTAGTTAAGTTCGAGAATCTTGTGTTTTGAGCTAGTCTTGTTCGTACCATTATCATTCGAGGATGAATGACCATAAGGGAGAGATATTGTAACACCCTCGTGAAATGACGAAAATACTTCTAGAATTGACCTTGCGCATAACGTGCCTTCCCTGATCCGTTTGCAAATTCGAGACCGAATTTGTGACTAGTGCAAAAAATTGAGGCGGAAAATGTTCTCGACTCGGTAAGAATTCGTAAAAACGTGAATTATTTTTCATCAAGAAAGCTCAAAACAGTGAAATTTTCGTACCCCTTCCGCGATGCGGAGTGGATGCAGAACCACACTTTGTTTTTTTTCTAATTTTGATGAAAAATGGAAATTTACAAAAAAGTGAGAAATAACACTACTGCGCATCGCGCACTAGTATATTTCTGGAGCAGATTTGTTCTTTTAGTGGGGAGGGGCAATTCCGACCTTTCCCAAACCTCATATCCTAAATTAATTCATTTTTAAGTCATACTCAGTTCTCAAAACGTATTTCTACTCTTTCATTTTCTCAAGAACAAGAAACCCTCCTTCAGAACTTCAAGCGTATGATCAAGAACAACTAGGGCATTCAAAATTTTCCTTTCAATTCCTTAAGAACTCATTCCAAGGTATGTGAGACCACCTAAAAAGTATTATTTAACAATATCTTTAAAAATTAAGGATAGATTTTATCCATGAACTTGCACGCATTGATTGACACTAAGAATTCCTGTAACCTTGTAAAGTATATCAAATTTCATGGAAATGTCATAGATTCTTGATGAATATGATGATGGATGGTCTCTATAACATCCAAATCAAGAATTGTTTTTAAGTCTATCTTCAATTATGATCAAGATTCATTATTGTTAATTTTCTTGAATAATCTTGATGCTATTCAAGAAAAAAAAGATTAGTTGAGTACCTTTAAAATTAAGTTTAAGAAGTGCATTTTAAAGATATATTTTAACATATTAGCCAAGAATTTAGCATGTTTCGAGTCATTGAGTTGATTCTAGTTTTTAGTTAAGTTAAAGAAGTTGTATGAGAAAGTTATGTAGTAAGCTGGGCTAAGTCCCCAAGAAAGCTAGTTTTTCAAGAATTTATGATTATTTAAGTATGAGCTATATCAAGTATTTTGGGAGTAGTATTGAGCACCGATATTGGTGAGAGTAAAATAAATTACTCCAACTCATAAACTATGTAGCCAATATAGGATAAGATTGTACTACAGTACCTTCCTCATTAGCCACTGAGATGACCCAGTTTTGGGATGGATCCACTCCCCTAGTTATTTGTCCCCTACCTCGGCAAAGTACGGGACGACTCTAGCAGCATGGGCAAGACACTGTATCACCACGAAGCTTATAGTGGTGGTTGTCGGTTAGAGAAAATCCTCAAGCTAAGAAACTAAGTCTTACTTATCAGCTTTCAGCATGTTATTTTCAGCATACCAGCCTTTATGATTATTGCTATTTACTTATGAATTATGATTATGTCTTTGTAATGCATCATGATATTCCTATTAAGTGTTTTGGTCATTTTACATACCATACATTCCACCTACTGAAGTCCTTAGGACCTGCATCATTTTACGACGCAGACGCAGATGACAGAGTTCCTCAGCAGCCGCTTTGTTGAGAATCTGACAACTTTCAGTTTTGGTGAGGCCTCTTCTCGGTCCGCGGCTCTTGAGTTGTTTATGTTGCTTTTTGATATTTATTTCTAGTTCACTACTTGGAGCCTATCTAGTCCTTTCAGATAGTATAGTAGAGGTTCTATAGACCATGTGTTTCGTATTGCAGATTTCCAGATTTCCAGTTATTCAGACATTGCTTGAAAGCCTTTTTATTCGGTTATGAAAACATATATGAATTTCTGTATTACTTTTAATTAGCCTTTTCCACTATTATGAGTCTTCCGCTGAGTAGTAGCCAGGCCAAGTGGTTCGCTTGGGGACCAAAAATAACTTTCGAGTACCGGCCACGTCCAGGGTATAGGCTTGAGGCGTGACATTCTATTAGGTTTTGCATAAGAATTTAATATTTTGTAGCTAAATATTTAGTATATATAAAATTAACAATAATATTTTACAAATAGCGATGGAATAGCTACGAAATTTTCGTAGCTAATATTTCTAGGCGACGAAATCAACAAGTAAATTAGCGACAAATTTATATGTATTGGCTACGGGACTTTTTCGTCGCTAATCATAACAACGAAAATATGTCCCGCTAATCTATCGCGATAGATAGCGACATACATCAAGAATTCGTCGTTAAAGGCTTAGCTACGAGCGTTTTAGCGACGGAAGTAATTTCGTCACTAATCCATTGCTAATCTACTTTTGCGATGAATTATGGTGGTTTAGCGACAAATTTTGTCCATCTCTAAAGTTAGGTTTTTTTTAGTGTGAGTTCATAAATTGAACAAGTATTGTTGGACATTCCAAAATAGTATAGGGGCCAAGTAAAGATAGACATTGGGAGTACTAGACACATTAAATAAATAGAAAAACCCATAAATAACTGGCTCCTTAAAAATAGCATTAAATGACTCCTTAAAAAATTTAATTTGTAAAAGATGTAAAGTAAATAAAAAAAGAGAAACTCCTAAGTAATTATTAGGTAATAAATGACAAAAACTTTACTTCCTTGGCATTAATACTAACCTACCATAAATATTAATTTGTCATTACTTGTAATATGTTTTTAGTACATTTATAAGTCGTAATAAGTAATCTAATATATACTCCCTTTGTCCATCTTTACTTGACCCCTATACTATTTTGGGATGTTCAATAATACTGGTCCATTTTATGAAATCAATAGATAATTTTACACTTACTTTCTAGTTTAACCTTATCATTAATTATAGTCATTTTCTCATTACATTTGTCAAGACATAATATTTATTATATTCAAAGGGTACTTTGGTAAAATTGTTCTATCATTTTCTACTTCTTAATTTCTAATGTCAAGTCAATAGGGGTCAAGTAAAGTTGGACGGAGGGAGTACATGGGAAAAACATTTTCATTAACAAATAGTATTCATCTTTTAATGTTTAGATGAGTTATATTTAATAAGAATAATTTGATAAAATTACTCCTATCATTTACTATTTTTTAAGGAAAAATTACATAATTACACAACCTTTATAAACTTAATTACTAATAATCCCTACCATTTAAAAAATTACTAAAATCTCATAATTTCAGTTTCTCTCTCCAATTATTTGATACCTAGACTATTCATACTCATTCATACTCATGATTACATAAGTGACGCCTAAAAACTAGGCATCAGTTCTATTTTTATCAATTAATGTCAATTTTAATTTTCATATTAAATTTGTATTTCAATTCCAAAAAGGTAAAGATATGAACTTTTCCCTTTTCTATTTATAGAGTTCATTTATTTATTTTTTCAAATCCTCAATATACAAACTTTAATTACCTTATACTGACATATTAAATCATACATACTAAATATTATCTGTTATTCAAGATTGAAGTATCAAATATGAATAATAATATAGTCACACACACATATTTATATTGCAAAATATGTTTTGTTCAAGTATCAAGTTGTCTTATGTTCTATTCTATACGAATCAGTTAATTAGAATTAGTCATTACATATTCTTAGTTAATTAATTGTAAATTTGTTTCACGGGGGAAGAGCTGTGTGATAAAGAACATCC
>JAABOM020058842.1:0-13465 GCA_011800125.2 Solanum clarkiae
TAAAAACCAAAAACTAACATCCACAATAAGTAAAAACAACATCCAACATAAAAATATTTAAACACATCCAAAACCAACATAATAAAAAGATTGTCTAACAACAGAACAAAGTATCCAAGATGATAAAATAAGAACTGGGGTCAAAAGAAATCAAACATCATTGTGCATTAAGCACCGGTCTCTGCCTGGTCAGCAGGGTCCTGTGGCACTATCTCCTTCACAGTAGTACTTGAGCTACCCTCTCCATGTGTAGTGTGCTTCTCCCCATGTCTCTAAACATCCACAAAAAGGATTGACTCCTGCATCACCTCCTCTAGTATTGCCTCCTCCACCGGGGCTGCTACATCATCTAGTCGAGGCCTCTTCTGGCTCATCTCTGGATCATCTATCTAGATGGGCCTCTTCCCATGAGCATCAGAGTTGTTAGCTATCAAGTCAAACACCTCATCACCAGCCGGTGCTACATCTATGACTACAATTGGGCTACTAATATTTGCAATAGGTCGGCCTTAAACTTGGCCAAATCCTGTGTCACTATGATCATGTCAGAAGGCCTAGCACCCTTAAGTCTTCGCTGAACTCTCGCCTTCAAAGCATCTACTCGGGCATCCACTGCTTTAACTCTCTCATTTACCAAACTATGGGAGAATACCTTCATCCTCTCCTTTGAGTCTCATACGGTCTGGTCAACCCAATACAGACACATGACAATAACATCAAACTTTAAAGTAACCCTGAAAGATAAAATTAAAGAATCAACTCATAGCAGGGACATAAACAAGTGTAAATCACATTCTTATCATAAAGCATTCATTCAAACACTCACAAAACTAGTTTATTTTAGAAATATACCTAACTTAAACACAAAATCTTACCAGATGAATGGATGAATGTGAGATGAGAAGAAGAAAAACAAATCGAATCCCCAGTGAAGATTTCACTTGTTGGGGGACATTAGCATTGGAATGATTTGGGAAATGAATGAAATAGTGAAAAGTGATGTTAGGGTGGTTATAAAGTGAGAAGAATTGTTTCACGAAAGGACATGATGATCCAAAAGACATTAGTCTTTTAATAATCAAACTGGATCATTTTTAAAATTCAACAGATCGGGTCTAGAGACCCTGAGTATGAGTTGTAGGACATCTTACGACTCATAAGTCCCAGTCTCGTCGCAGACTCAACACTTTAGACAATTTAAATTGGCCTAACTGGGACTAGGAACCCCACTTATGACTCATAGGAAATCAGTCTCATCGCAGACTCAACACTTTACACAATTTAAATTGGCATAACTGGGACTAAGAACCCCACTTACGACTCGTAGGAAATCATACAAATTGTATGGTTGGCTCGTAGTGTGTGTACAAACTTTAGATACTCATTTTTCCCATTAAAATGTATGACTACGAGTCGTAGAGATGACAATGACTCTTATTTCCTGTTCGTAGAAGCTGCTCCAAGCATAAATCTCTCTACTCCTCATTTGTTTTTGGTTCGTTCCTGCAACCATTTACTCCAGATACACTTAAATACAAGATGATACAGTTGATTCAAAGTCTTACCACTCACAACAAAACATTAACCTACCACCCAATAATTTAAATAAATAAAAATGACTCAAAATAATCTAAAACATAAAAAATACTTGGGTTGCCTCCCAAGAAGCGCTTTGTTTAATATCGCAGCTCAACTATGCCGTCATGGATAATCAGACTCCTCCATGAGTTCCATCACTGCTCCGTCTATTCCTCCTTTGCTCTTCTTGTACTGCCTCTAGTTTCTCAGCAAGCTGCTCCATCCTATCTCCGAGCCTTTCATTGATAAGGTTTGTTGTTCCACTTTATAGTTACTTTTGAGAACATCAAACTTTATCCACCGAACAATGTCATCTTGCTCATTGACCTTGGACAGGACTTGTTCAAGCATATGCACAGTCCTTGTCATCTTATCAACGATGCAATGCTGGTGCGGTAACCTTGGCCAGTTTTGCACATTTTCACTCTTGGATTTACTTGGCGCTTCCTTCAATATACTAGTGGATGGTCCATCCTGTCTTTGAAAGGGTTGGTAAACTTGAGCAACTATAGATAGCTTGTCTATATGCTCGGTGATTTGATCAAATGGTCATCTTAGGAACTCTCAAAGTCCCCTCAAAGCAATACACCAACATGCCCTTGTTGCTCAGAGGTTAGTGCTCAGCAGAAACTTGCTGCCAATTCATTGTCAGTCAGACAATGATTTTGATTTGTTACCAAGCACTGCCTATACCTTTGCCAAGCTACTACCAAAGGTTCTCCTGGTACACTTTTGAAATTACAGATGTTGCTATATTGTTTTTGCTTATTGGGCTCCTTATAGAAGTTCATGAGGAAGACTCTCTATACCTCCACCTAGTTAGGACAAACATCAGGTGGCAGAATTGACCACGATTCCACAGCTTCACTACGGAGTCATGGGGAAAGCCTAAAGAGCCATGACCTCCGAAGTAGGATGTCTTGTCCCATGAATCCCCCTCAGCATTGGAGTAAAATTTTTTAGTGAATTTTGGGGTCTTCAAATTCTTGCCCATAAAATAGGGATCGCCTCTACAATGTTTCCTACAAGTCTCTTACAATATAGAACTTTCGTTTAGTTATAGTGCTAACCAACCTGCACTTAAAATCACAAACAAAAACAAAAAACAAAAGTAAAATGCACGAGATTCTAGAAATCCACACTAGAACTAACTAATAAGTGAAATTGAGTTAAAACCTAGCCGTATTACCTGAAAATGGCTCCATAACTTTTTATGATGTCCATGCTCCAATAAGAAAGCAATCACTGTCAGCAATTAGCCTAACCGGAGCTTAAGGTCGAATCCACAGGGACTACAGGGCTTCACTATAAGACTTAACTACTAATCATTTCAAGTATTCATAACTATAATCTGTAAATGGGGGGGGAGGGAGTTTTGATTAAAAAAAAGTAAAATAAACACTAAACTATAACATGATGAAACACTCAATTTTAGGGACAACTTCGGAATTGTGTTCCCTATGGTTTGTTGACTCGATTTCCTTAGATAATATATCTATAATAAGAGATTCACATGCAAGATGGTAACTTAGGTTCATCCATCCCTCTTGTGAAGGTGAAGGTCGAATTTCACATGTCACTTGGCCAACTACCATGGCATGCCGACCAACCATTACCTGCTGTCCCAATCAACCTCCCCTTGGTTAGGCTTGGTTAATTAGATGAGAACATATCAATTGAATCCCATCATCTATTTTCCTTTTTCTATTTGTCACTACCTTGGTCGAGATCGTGATAGTAGGTAGGGTTTGGTGTTAGCCACAACCAAAGAACAATCAATATGAAGAGAAATAGTTAATACATGCAAAAACCCAATCATAGAGATGCAATAAACATAGGTCATACCAAGTCAACTACCCATGGATCCCAAAACCCCATGTTTTGGGTGCTTAGCTAGTCATGACAATGGGAAAACCAATAAAAATGCAAATACAAGACATAATTGAGAGTTTTACCAAGAGCAATGATAAATTTAGATACTAAAAGTTGCATACCCAAAAGCTTGATAGATTGGCAATGAGTGCACAACAAGATCTGCAATCCCCAAAATGGGTTTTCCAAGAGAAAATGATAAACTTAGCTAAAACCCTTAAATATTCTTGAAAGAATATTTAAAGGAAAGTTCTATGTTCTAAAGTTTGGAATCTCGTAATAAAACCCTAAATTAATTTATTGATAGTATTTACATACAAACCCTAAAAATAACACAAAAAAGACATCTGACAGTTGGTATGTCTCCCAGGTATGACTCGTAGGGTGACCCACGAGTCATAATCGTGGTCTCATATCAGGTTCTTGGTATCTTAGACTTAACTGTACGGCCCACTGGTACGAGTCATTGCTTGGGCTATGACTCGTATGCTCCTCTCGTAGTTTAGGCCTTCAATTTTTGGTCCAATATTTTGGCTCTCTGATTCTTGTTAAGAGTCCACCTATACGAGTAGTAGTGAAACTTATGAATCGTAGGATAGCCTCATAGGGTTGACCTACACTTAGCAGATTTCCGAGTTTTTGGTCTCTATTTCTTGCTACGGTAGAACCCTAAGACTCGTAGTTTAGGCCGACTCGTAGGTGAACTCATATGTCCTATGCTTCAGTAAAATCTGCAGTTATTCTCCAAAATCATGCAAACTTAACTTTTTTGCAAGAACAACATAAAAACATATAAAACTATAAAAACACGCAGTTCGAACTCATAAAAATCCCTTGTTTTGGACATCAAATGTTCTATATTTTCACAGCACATCAGTGACTCAAGTGCTATAGTGCCCTTGGATGTTGTGGGTGTCGTAGTAGATAATTTGACCTACGAGGAGGTCCTAGTGGAAACTTAGGATAGACAAGTGAAGAGGTTGAGAAACAAAGATGTAGCTTCTGTCAAGATCCTTTGGAGGAACCAACAATTGAATGTGCCATATGGGAAGCCAAGGTTGACATGAAAAAGCGATATACATATCTTCTCCGCTCTACTCAAGCCCAATGTACTAATTTGAGTCCCCTATATGGTTTCAAGGCTTAAGTTTCATTCCTCATGTCATTTTGTATGCATTCATGTTCATGGTAACAATTTTATGATAAATTTGGACATTCATGTTGAGACTATTTGAAAATGATATTTAAATGCTTTTATTGCATTCATATCTTGCTGAAGTCTTCATGGTTACTTGTCTTATGCATGTTTTTTTGATATTCGGGGAAAAATGTTCCCAAGGGGGAGATATTGAAACGCCGCAGAAATCTGCTTTGAAAATGCTCATAATTGTAATTTCTATATATCTCAAAATCCATTCGTGGTATCAAAAATTCAACTTCATATTCTCGATGGGGGGAATTGAGTGGGAAAAAGATATATCCAAATTTTAGAATAACCATAGCAAAAAATAATTTTCATGAATTTTCGTAAAACAGTGTGCATCCACAACCAAGTCGTGATGCAGAGTGGGCGCGAATTAGTGTTATTTCTTCCTCCATGATGGGTCTGCATCGTAGACCAGACATGGAGCAGTACAAGATTTTCCTCAATATTTCTGTGTCGGCCAAGCCCAATGCCCACTTATACGTGAAAGCACCCATACTTAGCCATTTTTCAACTCTATATCACTCAAAACCCTTACTAAAACCTCTCCAAGACTTAACCAGAAATCTCATTCAAATTTCAAGGATTTCAAGCTTAACATTGGAACCCAAGGATTCTGTTCAAGCTCTATGTTCTCTTCAAGCTCATTTGAATTAAACCCAAGTTTGAGGTATGTCGATTTCATCTATTGGGTCCTTTCAGCCATGGAGCCCAATCTTCATATTTTATGAAAATTGCATAGTTTCAAGTTGTATTTCTTATGAGTATCTACTATAACGAAATATGAGCATCTATTATTATGAAATATGAGCATGAAAAATGTTACGCTTTTGTCAAATATTGTCAATTATGCATGAATATGTATATTGAGTTTATATTATCAATAAATCTTTGTGTGTTGAGACTATACATGATTCAAGCTATAAAATCACCAAGGATGTGTGATTGTTATGCTAACAAACTTGTTTGGGTCTCTCCAGGTTTCCATTCATTGTGTCACATCTAGGACTTAGGCTTTGGTCGTGATGACATTGAAGAAGTTGAATCTGGATTTGAATGATGCATCAACCTCTGATTGAGCCAAGTCAAAGAGATTGATGAATTTTTATTGAAAGTATATGAGATCTCAGCCATGCATAAGCAAAAAATGAAGATACAACATGACAGTCGCATATAAAATAACCAATTCACACCAGCTAGCTTGATGCTACTTTAAATTTTAGACTAAAGTTGTTCCCCCAAAAAGCTCATACTAGATGGTTAGGACCCTTTCGAGTAGTAAGAATCTTCGATCGTGGGGCCATTGAATTGGAGAGACAAAATAGAGGTACTTTCAAAGTAAATGGCCAAAGAGTCAAGCCATATCTTGGAAATATGGAAGAGATCAAAATGGTTGAAGAATGGGATCTAAAAGAAGTATGAGTAATCATGATAGCTATATTGTGCCACGACAGTAAATCAAGCGTTGCTTGGGAGGCAACCCAAGATAGATCGGTTCCTAGGCGCCGGGGAATGTTTGTGACCCCATATATTTTATAATTGATTGATTTTTTTACATTGGGTATAATACACATCTTTTCGATGGTGTATGTCCAGTTATAGGCCTTAGTAAAGTCTGAGTAGCTTATGATCCTTAACTACCCCAAATTTTGATCCTAAGATTTTTATGGTTGTGTTCTTTTTCTTCGTGGATATTTGATTTCTGTTGCATCGGTATGTTTAGGATGTTTAGATAATATTTGTAGCATATAGTACAAAAACTTATGGCATATAGCATGTTATTGTGTTTTGTTCTGAAAATTGGTACTCACTAGAATTTTTTGGTTGGTAGTTTGATGGAAGCCATGCATGTTTATGTATTTGGCAATATCTATTCTGATAAGTGCGGGTAATTTGACATAGGAAACATGATTTGTGAGTTTATTTTGATAATGTGTGCAATGCCATGTGAGTGTGAGCTTATATTGCCAAATTCATATATTTTTTGCTAATTCAGAACTTGCCCTATTTTTCTAAGCTAGATTGTAGATTAAATGGATCAAGAAGGGATCTTAGTCCTTTGTTCTTTAATTAATCCACTTTAGACTAAAAGGACCAACCAAATGAAGTTTTATCCCTTGCTCCAAATATTTGAGCCTTAAATATATTAATTCTTTCTCGAACACCTAATTAGCCTAACCTTGTCTAGTTAAATGCCTTTAAATTGTCCCTTGCCATTCCTTGAGCACTGGGAACCTTAACTGACGCAAAAAGCCTACGTTGAGGGTGGCTACTAAAAGTGGCCCTAGTTTGGGGAATAGATATTATGTAGTTGACTACATGCTAAAAGCATAAGCTAAGGGTGGATGATGTAAAAGAGAAGCATATAAATAAGGAGCTGAATTAGGAATGGGGAGAAAAAGAAGAAAAAGCATGTACTGGGTGTAAGAAAAATGAAAGATGCCTTAGATTGAGCCAAAAAGCAAAATGAAGTATAAAAATAAGGCAAACGACGAAAAAGAAGAAGAATGCACTCAGAAAAGCTTGAATAAGGAAAATGGGAGAATAAGGTGAAAATGAAAAAGTTGGTGAGGCAAAAGTGTGGGGAAGCGCAGTTTCAAAAAGGGCCATTAGTCACTATTTTTCCAAATTACCATACCAAAGCCCCTAATCTTACGTTACAATTCTAAAAAGTCCTAAAGTGATCCTAGTCCAATTAGTTGAAGGTCTAAGTCATGAGTATAGGGGAAACCCTATGGTATTAGTCATCATGCATGAATATCTTTTGTGAGGGTGAGTGTTTTTGCACAGTCCCAAAGCTAAACTTGAAATCATCAGTGAGTGTCAAAAATGGGACCTCTTCTATGAGGACACTTGTGTTGCATTGTCAGCATATGTCTTGTTCAGTGATTATGGATGGTTGGTATTCTCTAGTTTGTCATAGTTGTGTTGTCATATGCACTAGTGTGCTTTGGTTTGCTAAATAGCTATTTGATCTTCTTTTGCATAGTTGGTGTGGGTACCAGAGTTTGAATTGTATGTGATGTATGCCATTGAGTTGAGGTCTATGTGTTACGTTATTGTCTGTATACATTGAGTTATTGCTTGAGGACAAACAATAATTTTAAATTGACGGTTTGATAGCACATCACTTTTGTATTCCCAATGCGACATTTATGGTTTGTATATTTTTTGTGTTTGGTTTTTTAGCAGGTTGGCATGACTTTGGGAAAAAATTGAAGAGCTTTCTTGTTATTGGCAATTTATGAGATCCTCTGAGAGTCATAGAGCAGTATCCAAGTCACAGGGTAGTTTTTTGACAAATTCCAGTGAAAGGGTGAGATATGAAATTCAAGTCAATGAGACCTCTATACGAGTCATAGAGCATTTTATGTGTCGTATAGATAGATTTTGTGAAGATATCCATCGAGGAAGCAGTTGAAGCCCATGAGTCTGAAGTATGAGTCATAAATTAGTTTATGAGTTGTAAATATGGTTCATAGAAGAGATGTCCAAGATCTCAAGATCTAAATACGAGACCCCGATTACAACTTGTAGAAGACACTACGAGACGTAAATACCTTTCATAGAGTCTGCCGACAAGTTTTTCTATTCTTTATTACTTAATTGTAATTACTATAAATAGTATTTTTAGGTTATTTTTCAATACATATAGTAGAGAACATCATTAGGGAGTACTTTTAGAATTTTGTACTTGGAGACCTCAATACTTGGAGGAGAATACACTTGTGAATTAATTTGATCTTCAATCTTGTAATTCTCAATAAATTTTAGATTTGTTTGATTCTCAATTCAATTGGGTAAAGTGTTTAGTTATGTTTTCTCAATTCATAATTCCTTCATCTACCCATAGCATGAGTAGCTAAATCTACAACTAGGGTTGTGGGAACCATGAAGATCTAAAAATGTATAACCAGATATTTTTCAATTCTTTGATTAGGACATGCATGTATTGATTAATTCTCTTCATTTTGCATGTTTTCTAATGGTGGCCAACATTAGAAACTACCTAGTGTTACTTTTCCGATCAAGGTAGTACTGAATAGGAAAAGAGATTGATTAATAGGATTCGATGATGTGTTCTCGTCTAATCGATTGAAATAGGCCAAAGGGAGGTTGAATTGGACTTATAGGTAATGTTTAGTATTGCACATTATGGAGATGGGCCAAGTCACATATTGAAATTCACCTCTCACCTGGACCAAATGGTTCTGTGAACTTAAGTTACTATCCTGCATGCTAAACACTAGATATGAATTGGCTTATCCGAGGATACTATGTTGGGAAAACATGGGGAACACAATACCCTAGTTCTTTCCATTATTGATTGTCTCTTGTGATAATTAGTTTAGTTTATTTTCTGGTTGAACATTGGATCCCCCTTTGGGGAATTGAGTTGGTTAACTTGCATTGTTTATTTATGAATTTCCTTTAAGTCTACGTATTCCCTTGGTTTCGATTATAACCTTAGTTAGGTTTTATATCTTTGTAATAACCCCTCTATCATCTAAATAGAGGTGAAACTTGGGCGACATCAGAGTGTCCGACTTGATTAGTGAAAAATATCACACCGCCGTCCTCATAGGAATATGGACTTCTCTCAAATCATGACTTATGTTGAGCAACTCAATTTAGAGAAGATTAGGAAAATTAGGAGTGGCAAATACAAGAGGGCTCATTATGATGGTGGGTTTGAAGGTTCCAAAGGTGGCCGATTCTAGTAAGACCACAAATTCCAAGGTCAAGGGTCCTCTAATGGTCAAGGACAAAGTTTTGCTACTGATAAGGTGCCAAACCCTAGAGCTCAAAGTGCCAATGGTGGGATGACTCTTCCAAGATGCCCAAAATGTTGAAGGAATCATAGAGGTACATGGTTTAGGAAAATAGGTGCTTGCTTTAGGTGTGGCAAGATGAGCCACAAGATTGCAGATTGTCCGAACAAGGGTAGAGATAGTCATCCACAAGGACAAGGTTCTCATGGTGACCAAACACGTCACAATCGCTTCTATGCTCTCCAAGGAAGGCAAGGGGTGGATGAGACACAAGGTGTGGTTACAAATATGTTCAAGATCTACAATATTTATGTATGTGGTTTAGTGGATCTAGGTGCCACTTCTCTTTCATTATTCCTTTTTTTCTCTAATAGATTTCACCTGTGTCTCGAGTTGTCGTGTGACCCCCTTGAAGTGTCTACTCCCATTGGTGAGTTTATGTTTCTAAAAGAGTCTATAGGGGTTTTCCTGTGTCCATATTGCATAAAGTCTTGCCTTTGATTTTGATGAGATTGACATGACAGATTTTGACATTATTTTTGGTATGTTTTTGTTACATGTATATCATGACTCTATCGAATGTAGGACCCACAAGTTTAGGTTCTAATTTCCTGAGGAGCCCATCCTTGAGTGCTAGGTCATAATTTAGTGGTTAATGGTAGATTCATATGTTGTCTTAAAGTTTAGGAGTTGATTTCTAAAGGTTGCATACACCATCGTATAAGGGTTAGAGATGTTGAATCGAAAGCCCCTCCTATTTAGTCAGTCTGGTGGTTTAAGAGTTTCTTGATGTCTTTTCCAATGAACTTCCAAGTGTCCCTCCTAAAAGAGAGAGAGATTTTGGTATAGTCCTCCTCCCCAATACACAACCCATTTCCATTCCCCCTTACCCCATGGCCCGTGCAGAGTTGAAGGATCAATTGAAGTACCTATTAGAGAAGGATTCTACTAGGCCTTACCTTGGGGTGCGCTAGAGTTGTTTGTAAGGAAGAAAGATGGTTCACTTAGAATGTGCATTAATTATCGACAATTCAATAAGGTCATCATGAAGAACAATTACCCTTTTCTAAGAATAGATGACCTATTTGATCAACTACAAGGAGCTATTTACTTCTCAAAGATTGACCTATGGTCAAGGTAACAACAATTCAGGGTAAGGGATTGTGATATTCTAAAAATGACCTTCTCCACAAGATATGGGCATTTTGAGTTTTTGGTAATGTCCTTCGGCATAACTAATGCTCTGGTAATATTTTTGGATCTTATGAATGGGGTTTTTAAACCCTACCTCGATGTATATAAGGTGGTATTCATTGAAAATATCTTGATTTATTCTGGGAGTGAAGAAGAACATGTGGAACATTTGGGAGTAGTGTTGCAAACATTGAGGGAAGAAAGGTTGTTTGCCAAAGTTGACAAATGTGAGTTTTCATTAAAGTCAGTCACATTCTTAGGTCATGTGCTATCGAGTGAAGGGATCAAACTGGACTCAAAAAAACAAAAAAGGTAAGGAATTGGCATAGGCTAGTGACTCCAATAGATATTAGGTGTTTCTTGGGCTTGGCGGGGTACTAGTAGAGGTTTGTTGAGAGTTTATCTTCCAATGCCTCTCTTTTTGACAAGTTGATGCAAAAGAAGGCCAAATTAGGGTGGACTGATGAATGTGCATGAAGTTTGCAAACATGAAAGGTAAGTTGACATTTGCTCCTATTTTGGCCCTATCGCAAGTGTTAGAAGGATTTGTGCTGTATTGTGATGCTTCTAGAGTTGGTTTGGGGTGCGTATTGATGCAAAATGGCAAAGTCATTACCTATGATTCTAGGTGACTAAAGGTCCATAAGCATAAGTACCCCATGCATGATATTGAATTAGCGGTCGTGTTATTTGTCTTAAAGATATGGCGTCATTATTTATAAGGAGTTCATGTAGATAAGTCACCAACAATAGGAGTCTCTAATATGTGTTCACCCAAAGGGATCTAAACTAACAAAATGGAGATGGTTGGAACTTCTTAAGGATTCTGAAATGGGTGCGTATTATCATTCGGGCAAGGCTAATGTTGTGGTCGATGATCTAAGTAGAGTGTCCATCTAGAGTACAAAACTTATAGATAATAGAAAGAAGAAATTGGCAAGAGAGGTTCATCGGTTGGATGAGGCTGAAAAGGCGATGTAGTGGTTGCAGATGGTGCTAAGTCCTCCTTGGTAGAAAAGGTCAAATCTAAACAAGACCTTGATGTAACAACCCACATCTTACAATACTAGTACTATCCAAATGAAACATGATTTGGCTTTTCAAATTAGCGCCAATTTTTAAAAGTGCTTGAATCTCCAACTATAGGGCGATATGTATGTCTAACGCTAAAGAGGGTCAAGTGTAAATAAGTTTTAAGTCAGAGTGAGGAGATCATGACCTTAAATAAGGTAAAGAAGTGAGGTGCTTATAGGACTTAGTAAGGTAGCAGGTGAGTCACCTACTTTCTTAGCTTAAATTTACTAGCTAAACGGAGATGAGGTCCGACATCGAATTTGTCCAATTCCGATTATGGATAAAGTCCATATTAAGGGTGTAACTTTAGCCTATGTTACCATTATAAATGTACAATACTTATGGCCAAAGATGAATAATAAAATGTCCCAAGTACATCACAATCCACTGGATAATTGGGCCCAAACTAAGTGAAGAGAAATTAGGAAAATAGGTAGCAAAGTCCCATCAACTTTGACCCCCATTTAGGCCCAAGTGTGAGGGCCAAGCTGCTGCATAACCAGCTTCTTAATATGCACTAATATGTGGTCAAAATTCCAAGAGAAAGTCGGCCAAAGATACCCTTTAAAAGGTCTCAAAAACAACCCCTTAAGTCATTTCACTTGAAATAATTTTTCAGCTTTCCTAAAGAGTCTTGTTATCTCTTTACTTTACTTCACAAGGCAGCCAATACAACCCTCTAGGGTAATTGAATAAAACCTGAATCTTCAAGGATAGGGTAAGTGAAAATATCCATGTATTTGTTATACTTATCCCATGACAAATAAGTAATATATGCTAGTTATGCTTGCTGAAATTGTTGGATAACATGTGTTCCAAAAGTTGTTGTACATTTTTCCTGTTTATTTGGAGGATTTTCTATTTTTGGTTAGATTGTTTATGAAGGTAGGCTATTGTTCTTAATTAGTATTTATTCTATAATGATGTATAAAGGTTGCTGCACCATTTTTACATTCCGCGAAAGTAAGTTGTTATAGGATGTCGTAATTGTATTCTTAGTGTGAACTTGTGGGCTGATGGATGGAAGGCTATTGACTCACGTCCTTCATGGATGCTTTGGTATTGTTCTAAAATTTTTTAAGGTTGTTTTAATGTATAGATGTGTTAAGGATAATTTGGGTAAAGTTGAAACAGGTTTGGGATTGTCGATGTGGAGATGTAGCGAAGGGATGTAACGTTATGCCACTATTTGTATGTTCTTAAAATTTTTATGTGTTGTGCTTTGTGGGTTGTTGTAAGACTGTTATGGAACTAAGATGGGCTACACATGATATGTATATGAGCATGTGTATTAGAAAGTACGATTAGAGGCGGAAAAGTTGAAAGAATACACTCGGGTTTACAATTATACGCTTGCTGCCCATATGTTATTTTTTAATGAGATTGGGATGCCAAGATGTATCTATTGGCTGCTAATGCTACTTTTATCACCTACTATATTGTAGATAAATATTTGGAGGAAAGTAAGGTTCGAGGTAATAGCGAGGTCATACAACGAAGTATGTAAGGCTACTCCATTTTATATTACTTGGCAGGAAATCTAGATTCTTCCTTGGCACATAAAGGTACTTACCAACTCCGACATAACTATTAACTATGTATCCACTCTTTCACATATTCATATGCTCCCATACATAGTCACCTTCAAATCTGCATACATATGTCAATACCAAGTTACATGGGTTCTTATTTCTAAATAAAGTTCACGAGTTGTTTCATCTCATACGCATTTCATTATTTGTGTAACGTACTCTTTTCGTTGTCATATTGT
>JAABOM020058843.1:0-13465 GCA_011800125.2 Solanum clarkiae
ATATGCAGTACATTCGAACAAACTAATATATACTCTATGCCTACATTATTTTAAAATGTAGGATTTGACAATCATCCTACACACTTTCGTGGCTAGACAAAAGATGTGTTCACTTGATTGGTGAGTCCTCATATTTGGAGGGTTGCCTATTGAGTTTATATTTCCTTGTTATGCTTAAATGATGTTGTTTACTTTGAGACTATTCCTTTCTTTTGTTTGGGTGAGTTAGTGGCTTTTTCTATGCCACTGCCTATGTTAGTATAGTAGAGCTATGTCTAGACAAAGTGATGTGTAAGTCTATTTAATTAGGCCTAAGCTTTACTTTTACGTTTTTGACTTTATTTTGAGACTTACCTACTATGTTGCTTTCTATTATTGATTTACTTGCCTTATGTATGCTTGATATGCTATGGTAGCTTGGTTGAGATTTCTTAGGGAATCCTAATTGTCGTGTCACATGTAGGTCCTAATATGGATAATGACAGTGCATCAGGTCTAATAAATCCACTATTAGGTACAGGATTTATCATGGTGTACTCCGATTTATATTTTTTCCTTATGAACAATACATACTTGTAGGAAAATATTTTCAAAATTCAAACAGAGCATTTTAAGTCTTATCAATCCTATTATGTCAAATTTTTAACAAAGAATATGTCAAAAAAAAGAAAAAACTATTTCTCATGTAAGTATCAAACTCTTTCAATAATCATTTCCCAATTATCAATACATCATCTTATAAAAGTGAGATTATCTGAAGTAACCACTTTGGTATCATATTAAGTAAAAAGCTTGTCCTAAATGCAAGTTTAAAACATTTGGTAAAACATTCACCTTGTAAACCATTAATTAATCACGAAAGTTATAAAATACAAATTTTAAAAATATTACTACTTACAGTACTTATGTTGAATTACCAGACTCATCACTCAAGCAATTAAAATGACTTTCTTTAATCAATCTATAATGGAGAATTTTCATAAATAGTCTAAGCTTGAAACTTAACATGGTCAAATAGCTATATTTTATAGAATTACACAACATAACCTCGGCTATGTAACCTAGCGGGGAGGAGAGAGGCGAGCGATATCGAGAGAGGGAGGAGAAAGACGAATTGTATATGTATATTTGTCGAATTGTATGTGTATATCTGTCAAATAATTATATATGTGCAACTAATATACATATGTATTTGTATATCTGGAAAGCGAGATTTGGAGAAGGAGGAGAGAGGCAAGCTAGATCAAGACAGAGAGGAGAGAGGCGAGCGAGAGAGGGAAGAGAGTGGAGAGAGGCAAATTGTATATGTATATCTATCAAAATAATTGTATATATGCAGCTGGTATACATATGTAATTGTATATCCAGCAAGAAATTGCAGAGAGAGAGAAGAGAGAGGCGAGAGGCGAGAGAGAGGAAGATAGAAGAGAGAAAATAGCATAAAACCCGTAACTATAGCAACAAAACCCTAACTATAGGTATAAATTGTGATTTATCATATGTTTGCCTAGTTACGTTATCTTTTCGCCTATAATCATATCATACCAAACTCAAATTAATTTCCTCATTAAGGCTAATCCAGGATAAATTCAAAATACCTAATCATCCATATATCCTATGTGACCCTTGATTTGCTAAAATATATTTGTCCATTGCATGAGTAAACTAACTCATCATAATCTACTAACATTGGCTAATTTGCATAGCTTATGCAGCTATTTCTGTCTCCAAATTATCCTTATTGTCTAAGTAATAGTCTCTAGTAGAATTTTCAGCATCCAAATAATATTACCTATACTAAGAATTGATCATGGTCAAAATTACTACGGATATGGAAAACTTGTTAAGGCTCAAGGTAATGTGGTAAAGGAAGAAAAGATTTACCTCTAATCTAATTAAATCTCTGATGAACTCTACTCTTTCCATAAAGTATAACCCTTGCTTAGTACTTTCTTTCTTTTTTCTCAATCTATTCAAGTTTGTTCTCTTCCTTTTTTTTTTTCTTTTGACTAGAGGGATAGGTGATTTTCTTTTCTTTGTTTTCCCTTTCTCCCGTCTCCGTGATGCCCTTATTTTATCTTTTATTTTATTTTGGTTGCAGCCAAGTTTAGGGCTTTAGCCCAATTCTTTTTGGTCAAAATAAATAGATAAATAATCTCCCCCTCTTTATTTTTTTTAGTGAATACATTTAAGTGACATATATGCTCTTAGTTGGTATAAGGTATTACAAGATCTTATTATTCGTATCCAATGTAATATTATTGCCTTGGTTACCTTATATATGCCAGTATATTATCCCGTCTTATGTCTTTTTCTAGATGCACATTAATGTATTTATATTGACTTTTTTTGCAGTGACCTATAAGTTAAAAAGTAAAAAGATGTAAGTTGAGAACTCTCAACTTCTTTTTTTGCAACTTTAAAAGAGTGCTTAAAAACTTTTTTTTGTTACCTAAACACTTTCAAAATTTAAAAAGTGCTAAAAAGTCAAAAGGTTTTAAATAAGTTGTGCTTATTACTTTCTACATGTCATAATTTGATACGATTATGTGTCTTGACAATTTGTATCCTATAGAGATCCCAACATAGTATTAATTTCCTTTCTATCCAAACGTTAAAAAGAAAAAAGAATAAAATTCTACTCTCTCTGTTTTTAAAAAAAATGACCTTTTTTTCTTTTTGATTTGTTTAAAAAAGACTGATCTATTTTTTCTTTTGCAAAACTTTAATTTTAATTTTTCACGTGACATATTTAAGGTCATAAGATTGAAAAGTATTTTGGTGTATTTAACATAACTTTAATTTAGGATCAGAAGATTTAAAAGTTTTCTTTATTTTCTGAAAACTCCATGCCCAATAAAATCATGTCATTTTTTAAAAATAGAGGTGGTATAAATTTAACATAGTTGTTTAATACATCTTGAAATGCCATTGGAAAACTACAGAAGAGTTTTATTTAGAAAGTAATTAGTGAGGAATGAATCCTTGCGGTAGGGCTAGGCATGTATTAGTGAGTGCTTTCTTAAGTGGATGGAATGTTAGCTGGATTCTTAATTAGGAGGGCATACTGATATGGTTTTTTTTTTCTTTTTTCTTTTTTTTTTCAGCGTTGATACTATTCTATTTATTTGTTCTTATTACTTGGTAAGTGCATGTGTTTTATTTATATATTTCGTCTTTCCTGCTTTAATCTCTTTTCTTTTAATTTATATAATCTTTGCAAGAACAATTAAGCACATTCATGTATTGTGAAATATATTGATTTGAGTTGTAAATTTGGTTTAAAAGATGTTCCTTATATATGAACATTGATGTAATACTTATATTTCAAATGATTGAGTATCTTTAAACCTGGAAAAAGGATTCATTTAAGTTTGTTAGCTTAAAAGTAATACGATAAGCATTAATATTTTAATATAAAGTGAAACATATATTTTTACTCTATGGTAGTAACTCATCTAGTATTACTGTATAAATAATAATACGCTTTACGTCCCATTTTATATGACACTTTTTGATTTAACACAGTGTTTAAAAAAATGACAATTTCTTTAACATGTGATTTAAAAAAATTCTTATATACTCCCTCAATTCTAAATTAATTCAATTTTTGAAGCAATACACACATATTAAGAAGTACATTCAAAGACAAAATTTAAACCATACTTTCTATTATTGCCTTTGAAAGCTCCATTAATGGAGTATGCGAGCTACATTAACATGCTAGCTTGTGGAAGAAGAAATATGAGAGAAGAGGAGTAGAGAGAGAACTATGAAGCAAAGTACTGTTACATTGAATTCGCCGATCCATTTGGTATGAGGTTTTGGCCTCTATATATACACATGTCTACAACAACTTGTAACAAACTAATCCTTTCAACTAACTTTCTGACCAACTCTTTTAACTAACTCCTCACACTCTAACCAACTCCTCACACCATAAAGCTTGTTAGCAGCTTTTACTAGCCAACACTCCCCTTCAAGCTTATGGTTGAAACACTTTCTTCATTCCAAGTTGACTGAGTAGTAGACTGTGTTGTGTCTTTCCCAATCCTTCAGTAAGTAAGTCAGCCAACTGATCCTTAGTGTTTATGTGCTCAGTTTTGAGGACTCCTTGACAAATTTTTTCTCTAAAAAGTGACAATCAATGTCTATGTGCTTTGTCCTTTTATGGAAGATTGGGTTGGATGCAATTTGAATAGCGGCCTTGCTGTCACATATCACATTCATAGGAAGATCCACTTTCACACCTAGTTCTTTATATAATCATATCAACCAAGTTATTTCAGCTGCACATGTAGTCATACTTATGAATTCTGCTTCTGCAGAACTTTTGAATATTGTTTCTTGATTCTTAGGCTTCCAGGAGATGAGTGCCCCTCCAAATTTTACTAGATAGCCTGTGACTAACCTTCTAGTTTATACACATGCTCCCCAATCTTAATCACTATAAGCAGTGAGTTTTGTAGATTGTTCTGCAGGCATGAACAGACCTAAATCAGGAACTTCTTTGATGTATTTGACAACTCTTAATGCTGCTTCCTCTGTAATTGTTTAGGATAATGCATGAACTGACTTAGAGTTTGTACAGAGAAGGCAAAGTCAGGCCTTATCATGGTGAGATACAAGAGTCTCCTAACTAGTCTTTGATATACTGTAAGATCTGTTAAAACTTTATCACCTTTAGCTTCCTTGTTGTGAGACCAGTTCATCATACTTGACTGATGTGAGCTTTTTATTCACTTCTAATGGTGTGTAGGCAGGTTTGGCTCCCCCTAGACCAAATTCTGAGATATTCCAATGTATATTTCCTTTATGGCATTAATATTCCCTTGCTGGACCTTAAGAACTCAATTCTAAAGAAGAACTTTAGTTCTCCTAGGTCCTTCATTTTGAATTTCTTTTGTATTTCCTATCTAGTGTCACACAATAGTTGATGGTTGCTCCCACTTACCAACAGATCAGCTACATAAACTAACACCACCACAATGTCATTTCCAACTACATTTGTGAATAAATAGTCATGGTGACTTTCTTTGAACCCCATCTGTACTAGTGCCTCAGTCAACTTCAGGTTCCATTGTCTTTGTGCCTGTTTAAGCCCATAGAGAGACTTGTGTATTTTGCAGACCTTGTAACTTTCTTCCTGTCTTAGAAACCCACTAGATATCTCCATATATAGTTCTTCTATAAGATCACCATTGAGGAATGCATTGTGAACATCCATCTGATAGATAAACCAATATTTTGAGGCAATAAGAGCAACCACAGACTTAACTTTGACCATCTTTTCCACAGGATTGAAGGTCTCTACATAATCCAGACCTTCTTTTTGACTAAAGCCCTTGGTTACAAGCTTGGCTTTGAATCTTTCCCTTTGTCCAGAGGCCACATACTTGACTTTATAAATTCACCTGCACCCAATAGGTTTCTTACCAGGTGAGTCTACTATGCTCCAAGTGTTGTTGTTCTCTAACGCATCAATCTCCAGTTTTATGGCTTTAACTCAAGCAAGATCAACAACAACTTCTTTGTATGATCTTGGTTCTATTACAGTTTAGTAGGCAAGTAATGCTTGCTTATAGGAGGAAGATAGGTGAGAATATGTGATGTGATTGGCTAAAGGATACAGGCATGTATTGATTTTTAGTTTAGTGACAAAGTCTTGAAGCCATAATGGAGGTTTGGTTAATCTATTTAACCTTCTAGGAGGTACAACTATAGTAGGAATAGGAGTGAGTTCCTCATGCACACTTGGTAAAGGAACTAAGTAGGTTTCATGAGAGGGATCAGTAGTTGAGGTGGACATAGAAGTTGGAGTGATTTGATGGTCTGTAGTAAGTGTGATTGGGGACATAGGATGAGATGATGGGACTAACTCAAGAACTGAAAACATGGGATTGGGAGATGCTTTCGTTGTCTTGAAAGGGGATATATTTTCATGAAATACCACATGCCTACTAACTTAGAAGAAATACATATGAAAATCAAGTAGTAGATAACCCTTTTGAGTAGAGGAATAACCCATCAATACAGCAGGAATGGCTCTGGAAGCAAACTTATCAGAAGCTTTATGACATGTAGCATAACACTAACATCTAAAAACCTTAAGATGTAACAGGTCCGGAGGGTGAAGATATAGCTTTTCATCAGGTGTTATGAAACCAAAGACATTGGAGGGTAGTCTATTTAGAATATACACAGTTGTGCATACACACTCATCCCAATATTTGAGTGGTATAATAGCCTAAAACTTGATAGATCTAGCTATTTCTAGAATGGTTCTGTGCTTCCTTTCAGCTACACCATTTTACTGAGGTGTATATGCTTATGTGCTTTAGTGAGAAATCCCAAGATCACACAATAACTCTTTGAAAGCATAGCTGAAAAACTCACAACCATTGTCTGTTCTCACAGTTTTGACACTAGTGGAAAATACATTTGTTACTTGAGTTAGAAACTATTTCATTACAACTAAAGTATATGCCTTTGAAGCAATGAAAAACATCCAAGTGTATCTGCTGAAATCATCAACAATTGTAACAAAAAACTTATTTCCATTATGTATAGGTACTTTGTAAGGTCCCCAAATATCACAATGCAACTGTTCAAAAGGACTTTTGGATACATGAGAATTCACAGGGAAAGAAAGCTTGGTGTGCGTGGCTAATGAAGATACAATATAGTGAGAGTGATCCTTACTTTTCAGAGTGCTAAGGCAGTCATTTCTCTCTATTCTATCTATAGGAGCATGACCTAAACTTTGATGCCAGATATCTACAAACTTAGTTTTAGAAAAAATCGTAGTATGTTGAATTGGTCTTGTCCTCCACTATTATTGACCACCTACTTTGGAGTTTGATTTGACTCTTCTCTTAGTATGTAGAGACCAAGTTCTTCCTTACCAATCCCCTTGGCTTGACTAGTATAGAGATCCTGAAAAACATAAAAGTCAGGAAAGAAACCACCTATGCACGGTAACTCCTTTGTGATCTTTGACATTGACATTAAGTTACACATAAAGTCAGGGTAAGTATAGCACATTAGAGATAGTGTGATTTGCAAGAGTAGTGGTGTTTATTACATGAGATACTGCAACAGCTTTACCATTAGGTAGATGGATCCTATTTTTTGTGTTACTAGTCACTTTCTTAGCCTTGTTTAGCAGTTCCAGTTTAGATGTAATGTGCTGAGTAGCTCCTGAGTCTACTATCCACTCTTGACCTTTATATTTACTCAAACAAGCTCTAGTAGAACTACCTGCATCAGCCACAACTACATGTGTTGATGGAGTTCCACCATTGCCATTGCCAGTTTTAGACAGCAAGTTCAAAATTTGTTGATATCACTCTTGGGTGAAGAAGGCACCAGGGTGTAAACCAGACTCACACTTCCCTTGATTTGCATTCAACTTATAATCCCATCCTGAATTTTGTGAGAATTCAACTTAATTCACATAGGGTCCTGACTGTTGAGACTTCCTCTTAGATTTAAAGTCTGCAGGATATCCCATAATCTTATAGCACTGATCCTTAGAGTGACCTCTACACTCACAGTGTTCACATTGTAGAAGATTCTTACTAGCTTTGTAGTTTCCTCCAGATGTTCTGCACCACTATTGTGATTTCTATTAGAACCACTACCTGTGTAGGAACTTGTAGGAGTTCTTTTGGATGAACTAGCTATATTACGGAAGTGAGGACGCTTTTGGCTATACATTGCAACATCATCCATCAACACTGATTTGAATGAACTAGAATTCATGAAATTTCTCTGACTCTCTTAATCTACTAGTAGATTATAAGCTTTATTCAATGTAGGAATGGGACCCATCATGAGAATCTGACTTCTAGGTTGAGAGTAGGACTCATTTAACCCTATCAGGAACTATGACAACCTCTGATATTCATTGTGTTCACTGAACTTTTTCGACTCAGGGCATGGACAGCCAGGACAAGGCATAATAGCATCATGTTCATCTCAAAGATCTCTTAATTTGGAGAAATAATCAACTACTGATATAGTCCCTTGAGTGAGAGTATAAATTTCTCTATGAAGGTAAAATACTCTTGTCAAACCTCTCTTTTTGATCTAGCCACACCTTGCGTGCATCATATGCATAGACTTTGATCAACTAATCCAATTCTAAATGAACTATTCCACAAGGCATAGTTCTCTGAACCTGTCAATTGTAAGGTGTTTAAGGAACTACCTGGAGTGTTAGTAGATTGTTGAAATAATGGATGATTGTGATCGATCGTAAGAAATCTAGCTTTATGAGTAGATCCAGTGTGTGTTTCTTTAGATGCAGCAGTATTCTCCATCAGAAGCTTTTTGTGTTCTCTTCTAGCTCACTCTTAGACAACGTGTGAACCTAACTTCCTCTCAACCTTTGTCACCTATGATGGAGGGCTCTAATACCATGAAAGCTCTATTAATGGAGTATACAAGCTACATTAACATATTAGCTTGTGGAAGAAGAAATGTGAGAGAAGAGGAGAAGAGAGAACACTGTGAAGCAAAGTACTGTTACATTGAATTCACTCATCCATTTGATATGAGGTTTTGACCTCTATAAATACACATGTCTACAACAAATTGTAACAAACTAATCCTTTCAACTAACTTTCTAACTTACTCTTTTAACTAACTCGTCACACTCTAACTAACTTCTCACACCATAAAGCTTGTTAGCAGCTTCTACTAGCCAACAACCTTTGTGAAATCATAAATATGTTAGTATAATTTATCTCCTTAAAAAATATAAAATTTCAATAAATGAAAGGGCAAATATGGAAAAAGTTTCAAACATTCATCTTGAACTTTGAACAATTCAATTATTTGAATATTGAAAACCTCAAAAATTCAATTAATTTGGGACAGAGGGAGTATTTGTGTAGTTGAGAATCACTTCATTAAAGGTAAAAAAGAAATTTTAAAGTTAAATCATTTCCAATAAAGTAAAATGACATTCTTTTTTGGACGGACCAAAAAGGAAATGATGCTATATAAAATGAAACACAGGAAGTGATTGATATATATATGTTTCTGATATTTTACTATTCCAACTATTTTGTCATGACTAGGCACTGAATTAAGTGTTCAAGCAAAGTTTGCCACTTAATTTACAGATGTTCTTTGTATGATTTATGTTGTTGATGAATCCCTTAACATCAACATATATACTTCATCACCTTTTTCCAAAAGTGAAGAATACTGAAGTGGACATAACAATTATACTAATGAATATTGTCTGTATGTTTATTTCATGAATGCTCATAATATATTAGACATTATGCTCACTCGATTTACTAATGATTTTTTGTTGTCTCTTATAATAAAGGGGGACGTTGTTGTAAGCGACTTTACTCAAAAAAGAGAACTTCCATTCTGCTTTACTATCACAATTCACAACCATGTCAAATAATTGTAATAACTATATGAAGTTCTAAAGCTGTCATGCTAATTTGGACATTTCTCATTCCCTACAAAAAATCACTGTTTTTCCATTAAAAGTATTTAGTAGCTATTCTCATAGATATTTTAATTGCATTCGTGTGAAAAGAGAAAAATAATAATTGTTTCATATGAAAAATTAGTAGGCTTTTCACTATTTTAGTAAAAATTTATTTTTCAACGTGCATTTTTTCAGTAAGCATATGCAATGAAAAATGAGTGAAAATCATATTATTAACGCACATTTCTCACCTCGATTCATGGTGAAAGAAATATTTATTTGTAGTAGTGATTTAATCACTTCCTTTATCATCAAATCTTGTTGTATTATGATTGAAATTTTCACTTATTAATGTACCGTTATTTTATTTAATTATTTTAGGATGAGTCAATAACGATTTCGTTCCATTTAATTATTCTTATAATCTTCGTATTTGTATTCATAATTAAAATAAGCGGTTAACCAAAAATAGTGTTTCCCTCGTGTTTTCTGTTTCATGTTCCAAGAAGCATGAGAATATTGAGTTAAATGTGACAAAAAAGTTTTCAATTTTAAAAAAGTGATATTGATCACTTGGACAAATGAGATTAAATGAAATGTGGATCTGATTAGAGTGATTAAAAATTTTGGGATGTATATTAATATTTCTAAAATATTAATATTTCTAAATTTTGAAAAGACTTTCCTCCTTTTTAAATTTCAAGTTTTGAATTTTTTCTCTTCATTATCTTTTCATTCTTTCTTGGGTGATTAAAAATTTTGGGATGTATATTAATATTAAATAATTTATGGCCCGTAAACGGGTCTAATATGTCCCATTATTTTGCCTATTTTAAAAAATATTTATAAAATATATTATATAGTAATTTGGCCTATTTTTTGTTGACATTAATTATTATAACAATCAATTTTATACTGTGAAACTTTTGTGATCTATCATTTTAATTTATTTTTTACCATTATATAATGACATAAATTTATCAGGAATCGAAGTTAATCTATTTATTAGATTGAATTGAATTATATTTTCATGCTCCGGAAGGGTCCCTTAGACGTAACCGACACTCAGAGACTATTGCTAGTCCCTAAGCGAACCACTTGGCCTCATCACATTTATTCAATCAATAAACTCAAGACAATCAGCGGAAGACTAAGGAAAGTAATGGGCATATCTCATCTACTCTCAAAATAATAATATCAATAAATAAAAGGGGCTAGTAAAAGGAACTAGCTCAACAAGTCTTAATATCAATATGCGTCTCTAGTCTATGAAGCCTCTATCACTATCAAGTGGTGCTAATGACAGACTCATGGTTACCTCAAAATAAAGTAATGCTGATCAAATCTAACTCTAAAAGAAAGATGAAAATAAATGTAATGATTCCTCCGAAGTAGGGGAGGCTCACAAATCAGCTGAATGTCTTAGACCCTCAACGATGTGCCTGTTGATGATCCCTAATCCATATATCCGCATCATGAAATGATGCAGCCTGAGTGGCATTAATACGTGGAATGTACGGTATGTAAAATAGCTGAACGAAACAAAGACAAGTAGAATAATATGGAACAACATCAACTCAGAAAGATAACCAATCAAACTGTCAAATGTCTATATAAAGAAAGAATACAGAGTAAACAAGTGACCCATCAACCAACTCAACTCAACTCAATGAGATTCAACTCAACTCAACTCAATATCAGAGCACTATTAGTGTGGGACCTATCTGGGAGTTTCTCGGACCTATAACCATCACCTATGACCCGGTGATGACACAATGAAGTGATGTCGTTGTCGCATCATCTTAGTACCTTGCCAAGGTGAAAGAACATGGCATCTGTGGATCCATAATAGCATCAAGTCCTTTTTTTGGACTAAGGAAACATCCGTTTTTCACGGTCTAATCCTCTCCTAAGCTAGCTACATAGTTATAAGTCTGAGTGGGACTCACTCTGACTCATTTCGGTGCTCGATACTCCTCGCAGGACTCAATATACTTATAAACATCAAACATCAAGATTTCTCATCATTTAGTCTCTTTGGGACAAAGAACATCAACTCATCTCATCAACCATAAACTCAATGGATTAGGAACATTCTTTTAAGATTAAGTTCAACCTCTTTAAGACTCTAAGATATCAATCTCATCAACATCATCATCAACACTTTCAATTCAGGATCACAACCACAACAACAAGCAAATTTATATCATCAAGGCTCTAGACTCATCCCCTAAGCTCATTCTTGCAATCTTTAACCAAGTAGCACATAAAGTTGTGTAAAATACTTCATAATAAAATAGGTATGCAGTAAAATTTAGTTTGTGATGATCGTCAACATGAAAATACATGTGAGTAATATAGTTTTCAAGAATTTAATCAAGATAATCCTTCAAGAATCATGTATGGGGATCATGAACTCTCAACTCATCTATGACCATCTATGAGGCACATGGGAAAATAATCCCATGCTTTTAGTTTAGCCTTACATACCTGAAAAGTTGATATTACAATTGAAATTTGATATACTAGTTTTGTTGGAGAAAATCCTCGATCTCGGTAGTTCCTATAGAGTGGAAGAATTTGGAAAGACAATGTTTGAAGGGCTTCTCCTTGATTCTTGGATTCTTGACTTAAATTTTTTAGAGTTCTTGATGAATAACCCTACAATTTTGAAAAAGAAAAATCAAGAAATCTTTTTTTGGAATTCTTGAATTCGTTTTCTTGAAACCCTAAGTTATGATTTAAGATTATATTAGAGATTCATGAATAGATGAAGAAATGTGGGTTGATAGCTTGAAATTTATGCAGAATAACTTACCTTGATGATGAATCTTGAAAGCTAATCCTAACTTGATGAATTTCTTGATGATTCTTGTGCGTTTATGTTTAGGAGTAACAGAAGAGGGTTTTTGATTATGAAAACTGATGTTTTACGCGTTTTAGGACCTCAAATAGACTTCCAAAGATTTTATGATAAAAGTACCCTCAAAATAGAATAAAGGACATCACTTATCTTATCCAGTAAGGGTCCGTGTTAGGTCCGCGATGCGAAGCTGTCGCAGACCTTCAGACAACTCTACACTCCTTCACTAAAATGGTCATAACTTTTTTACTCCGAACTCCAATTAAGGAGAAATTAGATGCATTGAAAAGCTAATTATCTTTGATTTGCTATATTATGGGTCACCTTTTCTTTATACTTTAGGAGATATGGTCATTTAAAGTTGACCCTTCTATCAACTCATACGAAAACTTAGTCGGTAGAAATTCTTTGGACTTAACTTGATGTAAAAGATCCCTTATGACTCTAAATCACACCTAATATACTTGAAATACTTAGAAATTGATCCTAGCATGTATATACAACCTACAATTCTTTGGTTCACCTAACTTTTATAAAATCTCACGTTGAAACTCTAACACTAAGAAAGTTTTTACCTTAACTTCGTACTATAGAGGGTTCGTGTGACCCTGGATCATCTCCAATTCTATTTCCAAATTAAGAAATTGACTTTAACACCTATACTCAATTAGAAATCATCAATTAATATTCTATATCATATGAATAATGACTCGATCTTAGCTTAAAAAAATTAGGGTGTTACATATATAATACCAAGAATTCATTATGCGTTACTATTTCAAAAATCAGTATTTTAAATTTATTGCTCAAGTAGAAATTAGAATCAAGAAATACAAACATGAAGTTTGACATATAATATATCTTAATTGATAACAAAAAATTATTTGCATACAAAATTATTTGCATACATATAATATTTATTTATTTTTATATAGAATAATATCTATACTTCTAAAAAAATATAAAATTAGCTATTAACTTATCGTTACTTTATCACTAATTGTTAGTAGCTAATATAAATTCATCACTATATGGATAAATGCGGTTTGAAGGACCGCTGGAACCTGGAGTTGTGCCACGACCTCTACCGTGACCTGCTACTGTAGGAGAACCCCGTCCTGTAGGACGCATAGCTACTGAAGCCG
>JAABOM020058844.1:0-13465 GCA_011800125.2 Solanum clarkiae
GAAACTCAAAATATTCTCAGAAGCTCTAAAAATTGCAGCGAAACCATTTCTAGCATTAGTTTGACCATCTGGAACTATTAAAATTTTTGAAATTTCAATTCGAGCTTCCGACCCCCAATTATTGACCAAAGTCAAACTTAGGCCCCGGTAACAATTAAAAAAGCAACTTTCGAATTAAAATCTTCATTTTAACTCCAACGTAAATTCTTCAAGTTTTCCCCCAGACCATGTTCACATTTGGCTCCCAACATTACCAAATTGAACCAACTAAGAACTTACGGGTTCTAACACGGCCAACAATACAAAGTAAAAGGAATGATAATGTTATAAAATAAATATCAGCAAAAATGCATTAACATTAATATATTTTTTTTTTAAAATGCACTGAAAATTTCCCTTTTTTTAAAAAAGAATCCTCCGAACACTATTTCAACTCAAGTAGGCGAAATTTTAGGATCGTTACATTACATGCATGGTAAGAGACCATAATCATAGACCAAGCAACTATTGTTTGGAATCTGTGGCATGACACCCCATCGGTGAGGTGGTTAAGGTATCTACCCCTCAAGATGGTAGTACGGGCATGGCACCCCCCGCACAAGGTATGTAACCCTTAACATAGTAGTATGGGCGTGGCACCCCCCGATAAGGTATGGTCAACTTATGACACTATAGATACTTTCCAGGAATTCAATACGTACATACAATCCCTCAATCATCATAAAGTCACTTGATTTATAAACTATATAATAAACCATCAACAACTTGAGAATCCTTGTCAAGACATTTTATCAAACACTTGGGGGGGGTGTAACTAGTTCAAAATCGTGCAATTCAAGAGTGAAATAACATGAGAAAACTTAATGTAAATCAACCCATCAAAACATAGTGAAACCCTCATGCAAGATACTTTGAAACTCATCATCAAATCTCATAGTAGATCATTGTTTCATACCTCAAAACATGTATAGTCTCAATCGACCAAACCCACTCCTAGTACAAGCTTGAAATCGAATAACATTCCTATTAAATCATAATTTCATAAGACCTCAACATAATTTGAAATCAAAATCCATAATAGAAGATACTCATAGAAGATACAACTTGAAAACATGCAATTTTCATAAAAAGGAAGATTGGGCACCATGGGTGAAATGACCCAATGGTTGAAATTCACATACCTTAAACTAAGGTTTTCCTCATATAGACTTGAAGGAGACTTGAAGCTTGAATGAAGTTCCTGAGATCCAAAATTAAGCTTGGGACACTTGAATTTGGATGAAATATTTGGTTAAGTGTTAGAGAGGGTTTTGAGAGTGTTTTAAGTGATATAGAGTTGAAAAATTGCTAAGTATAGGTGTTTTTATACATAAGTGGGCATGGGGCTATGACCCTAAGGTCTTTGGGACAAAACAGAATTGCAGGGAAAAATTAACCCTGATCCGCGCCCCTGGCACGTCGTGGCCAGGGCGCAGATCGCCACCTGAATTGAATTTTTTTGAAAATCATTATTTTGCTCTGGGTCCTCTAAAATCAGGGTTAGACTTATTTCAAACTCAATTGTGTCCCCTGATCACGAATATGAAGTCAGATTTTGGATATCACACATGAATTTTGAGATATATGAAAATTATGATTATGGGCATTTTCGAAGCACATTTTTGGGGCGTTTTTGGGGCATTTCAAGAGTGTTCCCTTTGTTTTGCGTATTCGCAGCACTGAGCAGGCATTTCTAAAGGGGAATCAGGTTTGATTTTCGCATTCGCGGCTCTGGATCCACAATCATAGAAAACATTTTTTAAGTGAACTGTAGCATTTTTTAAAAGTCTTATTTTGAACTTTTTTTTCACCATTTTTGGACTTTGGGTGTTTGGGAGGAGTCGATTTCAAGTGATTTTTCATGAATACATTATTGGGTAATTTATTTTAACTTATAATCTTCATTATTTATTGATTACATCTTATGTTTTATATCAAATTTGTGATTTTTGATGGGAAAAGGGGGGGGGGGGTTGTTCAAGAACTCAAATTTAAATAAAATGGTGATTTTGACTTGTCTTCAATTTCATTTTCTAAATGATTTTCACTAATGGATTTCAAATACCTTGAGGAACACTTACACGTAAAAATTTCCAGATTTTAACTCCGTTTCTAAAATAAGATTTTTAAGCCGTTTTGATCCATTTCCCCAAGTTTTATAATTTTAGCTTATTGCTCTTAAATTTTGATTTTGAATAATTATTGACTGATTGTGGTATTTCAGATATTAATCAGAAGGAGAAAGATCAAGTGCTGGAGTGATTGCATACATTTGTTGAGGCAAGTAGATTTTAACTTTTGTTGAGATTATTCAATTTTATATTTCTTTCTTGTGTGTTGGGGAGTAATGGGGAATTAGTGTGGGATGAAATATTGATGAAACATCCTATTACGTCAAGAAAAGCGTTAATAAAATAACTATCTCAATGTATGTGGCAAAGTAAAAATCTCAGAATGTACCCTATTGAGGTAGCGTATCCACAACATCAACACAAATACTACATCACCAACTCTACCTCATGGGTAGGATAATTCTTCTCATGAACTTTTAGCTGGCAAGAAGTATAAGCTAGAACACTCCTTTTCTTCATCAAAACATGACCCGAACCCACACTTGAGGAATCACAATAGACCACAAAGGGAACTCCCTCCTCTGGCAAAGCCCGAATAAGTGCCGAAGTCAACAACTCCTTGAGATTTTGGATGCTCGCCTCACTCTTTGGTCCCTTGAAAAGGTATATCCTTCTATGTGAGTTGGGTCAATAGAGCAATAATAATGGAGAATTCCTAAATGAATCACCAATAGTACCCTGCCAAACCAATAAGACTCCAGATCTCAGTAACTGAGATAGCTCTCATATAATCCCGAACTGCTGCCACCTTTGCTGAATCCACCATAATTTCATATTATGTAACCACATGCCCCAAGAAGGATATGGACTCAAGCCAGAAGTCACATTTGGAGAATTCGGCATATAATTTCTCTTCTCTCAACCTCTAGAGTACAGTCCTTAAGTGTTGAACAAGATCCGCCTCATTCCTAGAATAAGCCAAGATGTCATTGATAAAAACTTTCACAAAAGATTCCAAATAAGATATGAATACCCAGTTCATCAACTTCATGATAAAAGCAGTTATGGAATTACTCAGCTTGAATGACATAACCACGAACTAATAGTGCCCATAACGAGTCCTAAAAATGGTCTTTAATATGTCGGACTCCCAAACTTTCAACTGGTGATACCCTGACCATGAAGCAATCTAAGAGAACACTAAGGCACCTTGTAACAGAACAAATAAATTATCTATCTTGGGGAGAGGATATTTGTTCTTGATGGTGACTTTGATCAATAGACGATAATAACTACACATCTCCATAGAACCATCCTAGTTCTTCACAAATAGAACTAGGGAACTCCCAAGCTGAGACACTAGGTCTAATAAAGCCCTTCTTCAATAAATCCTCCTACTATTCCTTAAGCTTTTTCAATTCAGCCAGAGCCATCCTATAAGGGGATAAGGAGATGGGCTTAGTGCCCAACTTAAAATATATGGCAAAATTATTACGACCAGACCTAGGGTCTAGGAGTGACACGAAGAATGAGAACCCGAGAGTCCCCAAATAAGCCTCATCCCAAAATCCACTTCATCGGTTCAAAAGCACATTCATAAGTAAACACATTATTCTAAGGGAATGGAAAGTAATATTATGGGGACATCTTAGGGAAAGGGGTTAGCATGAATTCACATAACACATAGCAAATAATGACTAAGGGGCGGGTAAGTTTGTCTCATGCTAAGGGGTTAATTCAGGACTTAGGATCTTTCCATCATAATATGTAACCATACCACGAGTCTCATAACCAAATCACATAACGATATCCATTAGGTAACCAAGCCATAACATAGTTTTCAACCATAACACTTGACATATAACATAAAGGAGTTTTATAATGTAACTAACAATGCCTCTAACATAAGATTGGTTGTGAGCCAATACATACCCTAGGTTCACCCTCAAAGTAGATATAAGAGATAAAAGACAACATAGGCAGAAGAATGGTGGATCATCTTTGTAAGATAGGAATCACCACTACAAGTTAACTTGAGATCCGAGCTAAGCATCATACAGTGGATGATCAAAGTCCTTGGTCGTTATATGGTGAGATCATATAGGCAAGAGTATGCGTTAGTATGTTGGAATGTACTAAGTATGCAGGATGTAATACTTGTAACTTAACAAACCTTCACTTCAACGTTCGATGACAAGGACATATAATATAAAAAGAGACATATAGCAAGGAATGTAATATAACAAGATGCCATGAAAATTCATGATGCATGAAGTGCAAATGGTTCCCATATATATAGTGGGGATGTTATCTCAACCGACATAAGTAAGACCAAGCGAGCTATTATTTGAAATCCAGATAAAATCCCATCATTGGTAAAGAGGTGGTCTACTTGACAAAGGTAAACCATACTTCACTTTACGGGCAACCCCATTTCGCATGAACTAACCTTCCTTATGGGAAACCCCGTTTTGGATTGGATTTTCACATATAACGTATCATGTCATAACATATAATTTATTCTCCTTTCAGGCAACCCCATTTTAGAGGTATCTTTCCTTACGGGCAATCCCATTTCAGAAAGGACCCTATGCTAGGCATATAGTTCAAGGAAAGGGAGAGGTCCCTTGGGGATAGCCCTATCGCCCCCAATCCATCAATGCTAAGTCTTCAATCCCACAAGAATACATATATGTATATATATACATTCTTTCAAAGGAGACAATAGTCATTTTCAAAACCATTTCAATGCATTATTAGGCTTAAAAGTGAAACATCATTCATAATATTTCATACTTAGGCACAAATGCCAAAATCATAGCTCATAGTCATAATACTCATGCATAAGAATAGCTCATTCATATACAAAATGGTGCAAGCATCCAAAATGCTCAAAGATCCATAATCATAGACATTTATGCGATCACATTCTTGTCATAATCAATATCTTATCAAAATTATATCATCAAACATAATTGGGCTTAACCCACTTCATAATTTCCATAATAATCTAATGTCATGAATGCAAATTTCATGAATGATGTGAGGAATGCATGGGCAATTGAGATTCAATATAAAATTAACAATATAATATGAAATTAAAATGAAAATATAATTCAATCCATATTTAACATCATAACCACTCATGCATAAACAAGCCTTGAAAAGGGATATGCATATTTATAATTTCATACACCCAATGTAATTCATCATATTATAGTTTAAATCAACTTAAAATCATCATATAAGTATAACACATACATTATTGAATTTAATAAGCATGACAATTGAAAATCCAACTTTAAAGTGAGTAAAATTCATGAAAAGTGCTAGAAATATTTTGGGTCTCTTTGGTTGAAAGGAATCAAAGATCAAACTCACATACCTAGACCCAAATGAATAAATCCCAAGAGAAATTTGAAAAAGAGTTGTGTTAGCCTTGGACCCCAAGCTTGAATTTTTCCATGTGTTCTTGAGCAGAGTTTTTGAGTGAGTTTAGAATGAGAGAATGAATTTGAATAATTTGAATAGGGTTTTAGGTCATTAGAAAGTCCTAAGATTGCATTGGAAGTCCCAAAAAGTCATTAGAATAATTAGAATTTACAAAAATACTATTAATGAAACGGATGAAAAACAATTTCGTAGCCATTACACTTGAGGGTACATGGCCTGTGTTGGCACTCCAAAGTTTGTGTGGAGATCCTGTACACCCTCACTTAGCCAAAATTAAGAGTTTGAAACCATGGCTTAATGGTTAGAATTTTTTAGCACAAAAGTGAGCTGCACAGTTGACCATACGGCCCGTATGCCTTCACACATTTTATGTGAAGGGTCGTGGCACCAACCTTAGCCAAAAAAAAACTTCCCATACCACACCTTTAATACCATGCGACTGAACATATGGCCAGTTCCATGATACACGGCTCGTTTGACTGGCCGTACCCCAACACTTAGGCCAAAAATTGTTGGTTCAAGTCTAATGCCATTCACATGATCTGTGAGGTGTCACACGACCCATATGGGGTCCAAATATGATGTGGTTTAGCTATAAATCCATACCAAGGCCACACACTCAAACCTACCATATGTTTTACAAAATTACATGACAAGAATTATCAAGTTGTTGATGAAATATTATATGATTTGCAAGTCAAGTGATTTCATGATGATTAAGGGCTTTTAAGCATGTATTGAATTCATGATAAGTATCTATGATTTTACAAAGTTGAGCCCTGTTTCAAGATTTTAACCTCTTGTGAGCCATTTATGTCATGACAAGGGATCATGTATGATTATTATTTACTCTCATGTTCAAGTTAGGCTCACTACTAGAGGTCAAGTATGTTAATGAGCTACTCATGTCCAACTATCATGTCTCTTATAAGTTATTCATATTATGATTAAAGTATGATTATGTCAAGTATTCCGTGGGATTAGACTTAGAATCAATGGAGGCTTTAGATAAAGGTTCGACACAAGGCGTTCTTCTATAAATCTTTAGTCTCTAAACTATGTTCCTCCATAGGATTATATATTTTTCCCTTGTTATACTAGTGGATCCATCTAGTTTATGTTATCATGTTTAGTTTGCCTTGGCAAGTAGACCACACTTCGATGGGAGGGGGGGTTATCATGGCCAGTCACTAGTACCAAGGGGATGTCATGCCTTGGATTCCAAGTTGTAGTTGTTTGGTCTATGTAGGTTAGAGTCAATTCCCACATATGTATGGTATATTATGCAAGTTATATTTTACAAGCATATTTCATTACAAGCATTGATCATGCATGATATATTGAGACTATATATCCATTGATTGTGATTATGCATTTTGACTATTATGGCTTATGTATTTGATGCATTGCACCCCACATATTTAGAACATTCCAAGTAATAATGCATACTCTATGCCTACATGATATTACTATGTAGAAACCTCAGCTCCTTTTGATTATCCTTCTCCACGTGGCTAGTTCGGTACTACGAAGAAAGTTTTGGTGTGTCCTAAATTACATGGACAATAGCTATATTACTCTTGCTATGTTGAGACTTCTCTTATTATTTTGAACACTTCTTACCATGAGGGTGAGCCCGGGAAGTGTCTTGGTCCCCGCTCTATTCTAAAGTAGAGATGTTGTTGGATACTAAGTTTGTATATGCTTTTGAGCTTGACTCTTCTTGTGTTTCTATGTTTACGAAAGACTTTCGTTAGTCCTACTTTCTTTTTTTATTATATCACTTGTTGATGTCTATTTTGCTTTTGTGACCAAGGATGTGTGAATGATATTCTAAGAGGCTTGTTTGGGGTTCCTTCGGGTACCCCGTTTGTTGTGTCACGTCTAGGCCCTATTCTTGGGTCGTGACAAGTTTGGTATCAGAGAACTAAGTTGTTAATAGTCCTCAGAAATCCAACACACTGCGTCGATTAGAGTCTTATTCAGGGTTGTGAAGCACGCCACAACTATAAATGGGAGGCTATGAGACGTTTTAGGAAATGTTTCGCTTCTTCATGATCTATATTATGCTTAAGATGCAAAGATAAGGCTTTTTCACCTAACGAATTCTCTTTGCTCTTCTAGATCATGTTGCCACCAAGAAGAAGACCAAGGAGAGCCTATACACCCGAGGAGCAACCGACTCCTCCTGCTCCTCAAGCTCATCAAGATAGAGGAGTGGCCCAAGATGAGTTCTGGAATGCCATCATTATGTTGGCCCATGCTATGACAACCAAATGAACATAGGGGCCCAAGCTTCTCATGCTCCTACTCCCGCCTCAAGGGTAAGGGATTTCACAAGGATGAACCCTCTGGAGTTTCATGGGTCCAAGGTGGAGGAAGATCCCTAAGAGTTCATCAATGAGGCGTATAAGGTGCTACCTATCATGGGGTAAATTCGAAAGAAAAGGTGAAATTAGCGGCCTACCAACTCAAAGGTGTGGCCCAAATTTAGTTGGTAGAGAGGAGAAATGATGATGTCATTCCTTGAGAGGAGTACAAAGCTGCCTTCCTTAACTGGTTCTTCCCTATTGAGTTAAGAGAGTCTAAGAGGATGGAGTTTATGAACTTCAAGCAAGGTTTCATGAGTATGAGGGAGTATGCTCTTAAATTTCACAAGTTTTCCAAGTATGCTCCTCATTTGGTTGTCAGCCTTAGACCTAGAATATCCTCTGTCTGACCTATCATTTCGCTGGCATGTCGCATTCACGCCCCCGTTTGACTGACACTCGGGGATGGAATGAACAAGTTTGTGTCGGGGGTGTCCAACTTGGTAAATAAAGAGTGGCGTACTACAATGCTTGTAAATGATATGGATTTATCTAGGCTCATGACATAGGCCGAACAACTTGAGGAGGAAAAGCATATAAAGAGGAAAAGTGGGGAGTCTAAGGGGGCTCAGTTTGAGGGTGGTTTTTAAGGTTCTAAGCATGGCTAGTTTCAACAAGGTTACAAGTTCCAAATCCAAAGGTCCTCCAATGCTCCTAACAAGAGGTTTGGTAATGATGGGGTGTCTAACCCAAGATTCCAAGGTGGCAATGGTGGGATGACCCATCCTAAGTGCCAAAAGTGTGGGAGAAACCATGGTGGTCCATGTTCGAAAAATTCTAATGTTTGCTTTGGTTGTAGTGAGATGGGTCACAAGGTTATTAATTGTCATCGTGCTCAAAACAAGGGTAAAGATGGTCGTCCTCAAGGCAAGGTGCTAATGCGGGTCAAAGGGCAAAGAGAGGTCAACAAGGGGTGCTCCAAGGCAAAATAGGTTCTATGCTCTCCAAAGTAGGAAAGGAGTGGATGAGGTGTCCAATGTTATTATGATATGTTAAAGGTTTTTGATTATGATGTGTATGCTTTGATAGATCTGGGTGCACTCATTCTTTCGTTACTTCTTCTTTTGCCAATAAGCTTTATGTGTGTCCCGAATTGTTGTATGAACCTTATGAAGTGTCTGCCCCCGTTAGTGAGTCCATTATTACTAAAAGTTTCAATAGAGATTGTCCTGTGTCCATGTTGCATAAAGTCTTGCCATGTGAGTTTGTTGAACTTGACATGGTGGATTTTGATATTATTCTTGGGATGGATTAGTTACATGCATATCATGCTCACATTGATTGTACAACACACAAGTTTAGGTTCCAATTCCCTAATGAGCCTGTCCTTGAGTGCGAAAGTCGTAATGTGGTGGTCAAGGGTAGATTCATTACTTGTCTTAAAGCCCTAAATGCACAAGGTTAGGTTCCAATTCCCTAATGAGCCCGTCCTTGAGTGGGAAAGTCATAATATGGTGGTCAAGGGTAGATTCATTTCTTGTCTTAAAGCCCTAAAGTTGATTTTTAATGATTATATTTACCATCTTGTAAAGGTTAGGGATTTTATGTCTAAATTCCCTCCTATTGAGTCAGTTCCGGTGGTCAATGATATTTTTTATGTTGTTCCAAATGAGCTTCCTCGTATTCCTCCTGAAAGGGAAATATACTTTGGGATAAACCTCCTTCCCAATACACATAACATTTCCATTCCCCCTTACCATATGGCCCCTTAAGAGTTGAAGGAGTTGAAGGATCAATTGAGGGATTTGTTGGAGAAAGGTTTCATAAGGCCTAGCAAGTAACCTTGGGGTACACCGGTGTTGTTTGTAAAGAAAAAGGATTATTCTCTTAGAATATGCATTGATTACCGGCAACTCAATGGAGCCACTATAAAGAACAAGTACCTTTACCAAATATTGATGACCTTTTTTATCAACTAAAAGGGACTAGTCACTTTTCTAAGATTGATCTTCGACCCAGATACCACCAAGTGAAGGTAAGGGAGTGCAATATTCCCGAGATGGATTTTCCGACTACAAATGGGCATTTTGAATTTGTGATAATGTCTTTTGGCTTGACTAATGCACCGACTATATTTATGGGTCTCATGAATAGGGTCTTTAAACCCTACCTTGATGTGTTTGTGGGGTATTTATTGATGATATATTAATTTACTCCAGGAGTGAGGAAAAACATGTGAATCACTTAAAGGTGGTGTTGCAAAACTTGAGGGATGAGAGCTTATTTGCTAAATATGAAAAGTGTGAATTTTTGTTGAAAGAGGTTGCTTTTGTAGGGCATGTTCGTGTGGGGTGATGGCATTAAGGTTGATCCTAAGAAGACAGAGGTGATAAGCAATTGGCCTAGGTTGTTGACTCCGACGAACAATAGGAGTTTCTTGGGTTTGGCGATGTACTACCGGAGGTTTATGAATGGTTTCTCTTCTATTGCTTTCCGTATGACAAAGTTGACCCAAAAGAAGGCAAAATTTATTTGGACCGATGAATGTGAAAAGAGTTTTCAAACATTGACGAACAAGCTCATCTACGCTCCTGTGTTAGCTTTACCAGAAGGGCTAGAAGGTTTTGTGGTTTATTGTGATGCCTCAAGGATTAGTTTAGGGTGTGTTTTCATGCAAAATGGCAAGGTTATAGCATATACCTCTAGGCAAATAAAGGTGAATGAGCGAAATTATCTCACCTATGATCTTAAATTAGCGGTCAGGGTGTTTTCTTTGAAAATTTGGTGTCTATTTGTATGGGGTTCATGTTTATGTGTTTACCGACTACAAGAGTCTCTAATATGTGTTCACACAAAAAGATATTAACTTGAGACAAAGAAGGTGGTTACAACTCTTTAAGGATTATGACATGAGTGTGCACTATCATCTTAGCAATGCTAATCTTGTGGCCGATTCTCTAAGTAGGATTTCCATGGGTAGTCTAGCTCATATTAAGGTTGGTAACATGGAGGTGGCTAGAGAAGTTGACCGATTGGGTAGGTTGGGGGTTAGGTTGAAGGAAGTTGAAAATTGCTGTGTAGTAGTGGTTAATGGTTCCAAATCTTCTTTGATTGAGGAAGTCAAGTCAAAACAATAACTTGACCTCGCCTTACTAGAGTTGAAGGCTTTAGGGAAGGATGGTAAAGTGGAGGTTTTCTCCCAAGAGGAAGATAATGCCCTTAGGTACTAAGGTAGGTTGTGTGTGCCCAATGTTGATAACTTGAGGGATATGATTTTGAAGGAGACCCATAATTCATCCTATTCTATTCACCCCGATTCCACAAAGATGTATAGAGACTTGAGGGAGGTGTATTAGAGGGGTGGTATGAAGAGTGATATTGTCAAGTTTGTAGTCGTTTGTCACAATTGCCAACAAGTGCAAGCCGAACATCAAAGGTCGGGTAGTCTAGCCCAAGACATAGAAATTCCTACTTGGAAGTGGGAGGAGATAAACATGGATTTTTTGGTTGGGTTGCCTCAGACTAGTAAATACTTTGATTCCATTTGGGTTATTGTGGATAGAATGACAAAGTTGGCTCCCTTCCTACCAGTTAAAACGACTTATGGTGCCAAAGATTATGCCAAGTTGTATATTCATGAGTTGGTTAGATTTCATGAGGTACCTTTGTCTATCATTTCGGATTATGGTGCTCAACTCACTACTCATTTTTGGAAGTCCTTCCAAAGGGTTCTTGGTACCAAGGTCGAGCTTAGCACGGATTTTCATCCTAAAATAGATGGCCAAGCCGAAAGAACTATCCAAACTCTTGAAGATATTCTTAGGATTTGTGTTTTAGAGTTTAAGGGTAGTTGGGAATATCTTCCACTTATTGAGTTTTGTCACGACCCAAAAATGAAGTCATGACTAAAATCCAACTTAATTCCAAACCCAAGGAAAAAGTAAACCTAAAGGAGAAAACACAATAGGTAAATAGTCATTACATAATAAATCACCCATAAAACCATATCTCATATCCTAGTGTCACGAGTGTAAAGAGCATCTAAATACATAAGTACTGATAAAATAAGTACATTACAGTCTTCGAATAGAAATAAAGACCATACAACTAGGATAGAATCTAATAGAACTCGAACCCCTTGAGTCTCACCATTAGATCTAGTGTGACCCAATTGCGTGAGCAAATCAACTACCACGTGGGTAATTCCGATGAGAATCTATGAAGGAGGAAGAAGTAGGGGTGAGTACACATAATATGTACCCAATAGGTTTAGCCGACTGGGAATCAGAAATTGAATAAACTATGAAATAATTTATGAATGCTTCCACCTGCAACAGAAGAATAAGTCCGACATCGGTGCTGCCAATTTATATAGATCAACGAGAATTAAGTTCACATGTGATTAAATTAATCCAAAACTACTATAAGTAATGCAATGATATGGTATGTAATGCAATGCAAGGTGGAATCAAGACTGTCGCACAGCCTATCGTACATCATCTCAATATATCAACTGCCTTGCCACCTAACTCGTGGTCAAGGACTCATGATAATAATTTTCCAGTACCAACTACCTTGCCACCTAAGTAAGCATGCTCAAGGACTGACGATATGAATCACAGTTTATTAAATACCTTGTCACTTAAGTGAGCATTGTTAAGGACTAATGATACGAATCATAGTGTATCAACTACCTTTCCACCTAAGTAAGCATGGTCAAGGACTCATGATACGAGTCACCATTCACAACTTCCCAAAATACCATGATATGAAATATGAGGATGCATGCAATCAAGACACAATTATAGAAACAATATTTCTCTTAATAAGTACAATAATTATTGAAGTTCTCCAAGTTAGCAATTATAAATTTGCCCTCTTTTAAACATTTTGGGATATTATTTCCTTTAAAATTCTCGCCATGTTTTAAGAATTATCATTTCTCAACTTAGTCATGATTTTCAATATCATGCCCTAAAAGTACATATTTTTGGTCATCCTTTATGTCATAATTAAAATTTTTATTCATCTTTTCCAAGCATAAATTTTATGAGTTGTACTAGATAGTGCGATTAACTTGTAGGATTATTTTGGCACGAAAATAAAGAGATTTGGAGCTAAAATGAAGTAAAAGTAAAAGAATATAGAAGAAAATTCAAGCAGGCAGCTTAATGGATTAAAGTAAATATTATATATATTTCAACATATGTAGGCAAACCACACGCTACTCCCTGCACTTCTCTGTTGTAACCGAAGTAGTACCAATTAATTTAGAATTTTCATCCTAAATACTCGCCCATATTTTTTTTTAGTTTTTCATACGGATATTATAAGAAAATTTTTCAGTGCATGACACGATCTCATTCATAAATTATAATATACGAATATTCAATAACTCAATCTCAATCACAAAGAAGGATAGACAACCCTACCTCAATGTCGGAATGCTCTTCGATCAATTTTAACAAATGGACAATTCTTCATTTCAACTCCAGAAATAATAACTCTCCTAACTATCTCAAAGAGAATTGTGGCTTTTCTTTCTTGATACTCATAAGACTTATTACCTCCCCCCCCCCCCCCCCCCCCCAC
>JAABOM020058845.1:0-13464 GCA_011800125.2 Solanum clarkiae
TGTGCAACTTACACAATATTTACGAAATTTTTCATGAGTCATTTTTCCCCAATTGAATTATTTACGGGGTGTAACACCTAACCATACCTCTTGGCATTCATCGCATGCATAAGGTGATAAGTATTAACAACAAAATGAAGAAATGTGGGAGTAAAGTCTCAAATCATGATAGTATAAGAAATAAGAAAAATTCAAGTCAATTTCCAAATAAATGGGTTCTCATATCATACTTTACCTAAATATCGCTCTAAGAGGGTGTTTGGATAGGCCTATTTTTAGATTCTTTTGGCTTTTAAATACTTTTTAATTTTTAGGGGTGTTTTCACAAGGACACAAAGTGTTTTTAAGCACCTTACCTTACGCTTAAAAAGTACAAATAAAAAGTCACTAAAATAAGCTTATTCAAACACTCCCTAACTATGTCAGGGGCATAAAACAAGCCCTAACTCACCCAAAATATGAAATAGAAATATAGTTCAGACATGAAAAAGGAAACATAAGATCAAATTGCTAGCCTCCGAAGTATGATGACTCACCGATCAAATGGTCAAAAATCACCAGCCTAGCCACGGGTGTGAGGTATAAGATGATTGTCAAACAATACATTATTGTACAATGTAGGCGAAATAAAGTATGTGTTAGTACTTAAAATGTACTAAGTATGTGAGCAATATGTGTGATAAAACCATGCAATAGTAGGGAGCATAAATCATGAGATGAAATATTAATAATTATTTAGAGACTAGAGATAAAAATCATAAATGTATAATACGTGGTCAATGCATAATAAAAACCATAACAAAACTTTTGAAAGTAAACTTAGTCATATTGTGGGATATCAATCTTAATCGACAATAAGACAATGGAACTCCCTATAACACCTTCAAAATTAAAAAATTGAAATAAGGAAGAAAAATATCAGAAATTGGAATTGGTGCAAGTTCTCGAATACTGCATAGGGCTCATAGAACATTTTACGGGTCATAGATAGGGCCTCGTAGATGGTATCTAGTGTTGGAAGAATTTTGAAAAAATTCAGGTATTATACGACCAGGTTTGACAAATCGTAAAAGGATTCATGGCTCCTAGATAATGGTCATGGAAGGGGTCTAATTTTTTGAAAACATGACTGTGATGACTTTGAAGGTTATTTTTGGTATTTTTGATAAAATTATCGTTTTTCCCTTCCCGAAAGTTTCCTTAAGTTATTTTTGATTGAGTTTAAAAGTCAAATTTTGAAAATATTGTAAAAAATTAAAGTTTTACTAAAGAAAGAGTTTTCAAAGGCTTAAGTTAAAAATTTTGAGTTTTGTGCTCATTTTGAGTTTCGAGTATTGGAATGCAATTTTGTAGATTTCATCAACTCCAAAATGCAGAATTTGGTCTAGGTAAACTTACAGAACTGAATTTGGAGTTATAATGGGGATTTTAGACCTAAAGTTGCATTTTCAGTTGATTTTGGATTATATTTGGTCAACATTCAGAGTTTGAAAGCTCAAATCAAAATTTTGACAGTTCCAATGATTCCAGATGGTAAAAACTAATACTAAAAATGGTCTCTATATAGTTTTTGAAGTCTCCGAGGATAGTTTGGATATTTTGTATTTTAATTAGTTCTTTGAGTATTATCGGATTTCGGGATGAGGAGGCCTCAAACTTGAATTCTGATATTTCCATTGAGTCTAAAACATCGCTTCTTATAGGGTTCTATGTTTGGTTTGTGTTCACAGGGTTTCGAATGAATTTCGAGGGTCTACTTTGTGAATTCTTGTATTGTGTTTTGCTGCAATCAAGATTGTACTCTATGTTCGCAAGGTTCCCCTCTGTATTCGCAGAGTGTATGTTTATTTGAACTCCACATTTGCGGAGGTGGAGTCGGCATTCGCAGAGTTTGGGTAGCTTTGCCTCCTCATTCGCGGAAGGGAGCTTTGTCCGAAGAAGGAAGCTCAGCGTTGCGGAGTATTGGGCTTGACTGATCTCCACATTCGCAGATAATCTCCCGTGTTTGTAAAGTGTAAAATATGCCTGAATAGTTGTTATTGTTACACCTTATAAAATTACCAAAATACCCTCAGATAAGAGACACTCGTATAACCGTCTTCCCCAACTCTTTTGGCAAATCCTGTTGATTTTTAGAGTAACTAGATCAAAAGATAATGTGAAAGCGAAAACACAATTTTAGAAAAGTGCGAGACATGTCCGCACGACAGACTTGTCATAGATTTTCACTTAATGGGAATCCCAATATGTTCTACGAGATTAGAAACTAGATTAGAAAATTTTTGACGAAATGCCCATAAAATGCCAGAGTCCGCATCGCGGACTTTGTGTTCCAAAGGGAAAATTTTCAATTTCTTTCGATGGGTATCCCAGATCTTTCTCCATCCCTCCTAAACTTAAAACACGACCAATATAGGTAGTTTTAAGTGTAAAAAGGGTTTTTAACCCATTGCTAAGCCTTTCTAAACGTTCTAACAAGGACTAGGGCTAAGAAGAGGTGAAAAGAAGCTATGGATTCGAGTGATTGAAGTCGAAGCCTGTGAAGTTTGATTTGCCAAACTTCATTCTAGGTATGTAAGGCTAACCTAAAGAATGAGATTGTTCTCCCATATGCCGATGATTGAGATGGGTTGATAGATTATCGTATTGAGTCTTTATGCGTGTTTTCTTGCAAATTATACATATCCTTCATATTTTCACATTTTGATGATCATGATAAACTTGATTTTACTAATTGAATACTTTTCATGAGTTATTGCAGTAACCTTACATGTTATTTCATAAAAGGTTGCATGAATGAACCTACGGATTGAGTCTAGAGCCACGATTTGAGAATGTTGATTATGATTGTGGTGTAAACTTGATGATAGGTGGATAGAACTTGATAGTCCAGAGAGTCTTGAAAATTGAACTCAAATGATTGGTCCAAACTAATAGGCCCTTAATGATTGATCATATTAGATAGTTCTCTCAACGATTGTCTAAACCCTCTTGAAAGATGTGATTGGGGGATTGATTAGATGGTTGATAGACCGGAAGCCTTGATTATGACAAAATTAATGGATTAATATGAGTCCATATGAGAATCCTCGATTGGATTGATTGAGATTGATTGTCTTATGAGCATTAAGTCTTGGGAGGATTATCGAGTATCGAATTGAGTAAAAGTAAGTCCAACTTGAACTCAATAACTACGCCGCCAAATGTAGGAGAGGATTGAAACCGTTAAATCGAATATTCCTTTTGATAGGTCTCTGAAACAATAAAGGACTTAATTGATTGGATCCATTAAGGATTGATTTATTCTTTACCCTGACAAATACTAAACAGTTGTGGCTATATTAACGAGATTGTTGTACAATCACTGACTCATAAGTGATTTCTGTCGGATAAGAGAAACTTACAGATTGGTTCTATACTGATAGTACTCTAGATTTATTGGATTGGATTTGTACTTGTTGGTCATTGTCTACTCTTTATCCTTGCTTTAGATAAACATTTGACATCCTGACTGAGTTCCTTATCTCTTGATTTGAGTTATCTGAGTTGATAGTATTCTACCTTGATGCATGTTTTATTTAGCTATTTTACATTCTCGTGCATTCCACATACTGACGTCCATTTGGATTGCATCATTTTATGATGCAGAGACAGGCACTAGAGATCATCAATAAGCCCACCATTGAGGATCTACTGTAGTCAGTTGATTTGGTGAGTCCTCCTCTACTTTTGAAGGATACTCATTTATATTTTCATCTAACTTGAGTTAGTACTTTATTTTCATTGATTGAGGTAGCCATGGCCTATCATGGTATCATCTAGATAGTTTATTTAGAGACTTCATAGACTAGATTTGGAATTGTTGATTGGTATTGTCCAACTAATTTCCTTCATACTAGTCTTATTTTGTTCATTTGATAGATTTGTTGGTCTTCAGACTTTGCTTTTGATTGGTTTACTATTCTATTTGAGTTGATTTTTGAAAGTTAATATATTCCACTATTAGATTGGGGTTGAATGAATGTGAGGCCAAATGGTTCTCTTGGGAACTAGAAATAGTCTCTGAAGGGCGTGACAAACTTGTTATCAGAGCACAGAGTTCATGAGTCCTAGGGAGTCTATGAAGCTGTGTCTAGTAGAGTCTTGTTTATGGGTGCATTGTGCACCAAATTACATAAGCAGAAGGCTACAAGACAATAGGAATGGTTACACTTCTTCATATAACGATTCAATGCGATAGAGTCGAACTCTATGAAAGCTCTCTTCTAATTTGTGCGGCACAAGTTTGTAGAATTGCAACCATGCCTCCATGAAGAGCTATTAGAGGAACATGATGTCCTATTAGTTAGAATCCCAACCAACTTTAGCCCCAGAATCATGATGAACTCATAGGACCAACTACCCCTAAATAACTACCACAAGCTGACATCTCGAATGCTGGCTTCGCCAGGACATCCAACATTGGCCTAGGCTGTGATAGCATCGATTGCTAGACAAGGAGCGGGAAAACAGGTTGCACAGGACACATACAAAGTTTGTGAGTTCTTGAGGATGAACCAACCTGAGTTTACAGGGTCTACACCTAATGAGGACCCAAAGAACTACATTAAGGAGCTCTAGAAAGTGTTTCAGGTGATGCATGTGGCTGATGTTGATAGAGTTGAGTTGGCTACCTACCAACTCAAAGGTGTCGCTAGACTATGGTATGACCATTGGAAGAAGAACAGAGGACACAGGGCCCCAGCTCTAACTTGGATGGTGTTTGAGGAAGCTTTCTTGGGGCGTTTCTTTCCGAGAGAGCCCAGGGAGGCCAAAGTAAGAGAATTCTTGAATCTGAAAAAAGGCTCTATGACTGTGTAGGAGTATGGAATTAAATTCACCCATCTATCCCGCTATGCTCCGAATATGGTTACAGATATGAAAGGGAGAATAGGTTTGTATGTTGACAGGCTGAACAAGGGACCGAAGAAAGATTGGAGGGGAGCTATGCTTGTAAATGATGTGGATATTGGAAGGTTGATGACCTATGTACATCAAGCTGATGAAGAAAGGCGGTAAGACATGAAAGAGTACAGAAAAAAGAGTTCTAAAACGTCCAACCATGGTGTTGGGAAGAGAGAGAATGGGAATGGTAACAGGTTTTAGTCAGGGCCAGTGCTATGATCTGCTAGTACACCTGCACCCAGAAATAGGAATGAACAAAGGTCTCAGAATTTCAGAGCCCAGGGATCGTAGTCATAGGCTAGTGTGGCTCAAGGTTCACAGGGTAAGCCACTATGTGGTAAGTGTGGCAATTTGCACTTGAGAAAATGCTATGAGGGAAGTGAGACATGTTATAAATGTGGTTAAATAGGTCACTTTCAGAGAGATTGCCCAAAGTGGGCTTAGAAGGCCGAATTTTCTACTCCGACACCACTAGAGAGGGGTAATCAAAGATCCGCCACTACTAATATTGGCAAAGGAACAAACTGTCTATATGAAATGGGAAATCTAAAAGATAAAGAAGTTGCACCAGATGTTGTGATGGGTATGCTCCAAGCCTTTACTTTGACTGTCATGCATTACTTGATCTGGGTTCCACTCTATCTTTTGTAACTCCTTACATGGCTACTAGATTTAGAATTCTTCCTAAGTGTTTGCTCGAGCCTTTTTTCTCTTTACACCTCTGTTGGTAAGTCTATTCTAGCAGATAAGGTTTATAAAGATTATGTAATATCGGTCCATCATAGGGATACCTATGTTGATTTGATAAAGTTGAAGATGATTAATTTTGATGTGATCCTTAGCATGGATTGGCTTTATGCCTGCTATGCCACCATTGATTGGAAGACCAGAACTATCAAATTCCAATTCTCGAAGGAACTGCTCCTAGAGTGGAAGGGAAATTCTATTGCACCTAAGGGTAAGTTTATTTTCTACCTTAGGGCTACAAAGCTAATCTTTAAAGGTTATATCTATCACCCCGTGAGAGTTAATACTGATGATATTGAGCCTCCTACTCTTGAGTTAGTCCTGATTGTGAATGCGTTTCCTAAGGATATTCCTGGTGTCTCTCTTAACAGGAAAATTGACTTCGGAATTGATGTTCTTCTCGATACACAGCCTATCTCAATTCCACCTTATAGGATGGCCCTGCTAAGTTGAAAGAATTGAAAGAACAGTTAAAGGATTTGTTAGATAAGGGCTCTATAAGGCTGAGTGTTTCTCCTTGGGGTGCTCCCATCCTATCCATGCAAAAGAAAGATGTGTCTCTCACAATCTGCATTGATTATAGGCAACTGGACAAGCTCACTATAAAGATCAAATATCCCCTCCCTAGGATAGATGACTTGTTTGAACAACTTTAGGGTTCCTCTTGCTTCTCAAAGATTGACCTCCGATTTGGTTACCATCAATTGAAGCTAAGGGGAATGTGACACCCAAAAGTAATCTTTAGGACTTGATATGGCCATTTTGAGTTCTTGGTTATGTCCTTTGTGTTAACTAATGTGCCTGCAACCTTCATGAATTTGATAAACAGAGTGTTCAGACAGTACCTTGATATGTTCGTGATTATGTTTATCGACGATATTTTGGTGTATTCTATAGATGAAGAGGAGCATGTCAATCACATCAGAATTGTTTTCCAGACTCTCAAAGATAATGAGTTGTATGCAATATTTTTCAAGTGTGAATTTTAGCTCAAGTCTGTGGCTTTTCTAGGCCATATTGTCTTGGGTGATGGTATTCGAGTAGACACCCAAAAGATTGAGATAGTTAAGATCTAGCCCAGACCAACCTCTCTGACTGACATAAAAAGTTTCTTGGGGTTGGAAGCTTATTACTGCAGATTCATTGAAGAATTTTCATCCCAACCCTCACCATTGACTAGACTGGCTCAGAAGAAAGTCAAGTTTCAATGGTCTGATGAATATGAGCAGAGCTTCCAAGAGCTAAAGACAAGATTGACTACTGCTCTAGTTTTGACCTTGCTTGATAGGATGGAGGATTTTGTGAAATATTATGATGCGTCTAGAGTTTGATTGAGTTGTGTGTTGATATATAGGGGATAAGTGATAGATTATGGTTATAGAGAAATTAAGGTTCATAAGAGAAACTATCCAACCTATGATCTTGAGTTGGCAGTAGTGGTATTTGCACTTAAGATTTGGCACCACTACTTATATGAAACGACCCCAAAAAGTGCTTGAAAATGTGCCTCGGAATGCCCAAAATTTTAATTTTCATACATCTCAAAATCCATGTGCAATATCAAAAATCCAACTTCATGTTCTTGTTCAGGGGGTCAAAATTAGGGGAAAAAGGGTCTAACCCCGATTTAAGAGCAAACGAATGGCAATTATGATTTTTCAAGTGGCAAATTCCAATGGGCTATCTGCAGCCTTGGTGCGACTCGCCAAGGGTGCACTGATGAAGAGGAGTGATCTCTGCAATGTAGAGAGGTGTGTTTTCTATCTAGTGATTTTCTGTGCAGTCCAAGGATTTTTAGTCTTGGGCCTAAAAGCTCCCAAAAATGTCTTTATCTATACTTAGCCTTATTTCACTCTCATATAATCCTAAACATTTCCCTATACTCACTCAAACACTTAGCCATATTTTCACTTTCCAAATTCAAGTCTCAAACCCTCATCCGGGACTAAGCTTTTCCTTCAAGGTTCTTCTCCAAGCTTCAAGTTTCCATCTCCAATCTTCACCAAGTTCATCCCCAAGCTAAGGTATATGGGTTTCTTTCATAGGTTCCTTTCACCCATGATATCCGAGCCTCCTTTTATTCAAATTGCATGATTCAAAGTTGATTTACAAATGGGTCTTGCTTATAATGAAATTCACTTTAGACTATGTTAAAGCTATGAGAAATTGTGACTATTTTGCTATGTTTTGAGCTATAAATCTTTGATCTATTGTAAGATTTGAGGAGGGGGTTTTGATGTATATTGCTTGAGGGTGTTGCAATGTGTTGATTGATGGTTTTAAAATGGATTTTCTTGCATGATTTCTTCTCTATATTTCATGGTTTTATACTAGCATTACACACCCTCTAAGTGTTTGATAAAATGTCCGGATGTGGTTTCTTGAGGAATTGAAGGTCTAAAGCTGAGATATGATATGATTGACTATATGAAGATGAAATAAGCTTATGTGTGATATACTCTATATAAAGTATTGCATTGACCATACCCGATTCGGGGGGATAAGAGCCTGGGTAACCAAGGTGGGGGTTTGTACACATCAATCATGTGAAGGGTTTGTACTTCGCAACCATGGTGATAAGGTGTGATTATCATCAACCATGTGAGAGGTTCGTACCACACCACCAGGATGATCGGGTGTAACCATCATCAACCACCAAGGCGGTTTGTACCATGAAAATCTAGCTTGGTCTTTTCTACACATGGTATCCTATATGAGTATGAGCTACTTAAGCATGTTTTTACTTATGCATTGATCATACATACCATGTTGTTATATTATGCCTATTGCCTATTACTATGCATTTTGACTATGATGCCTAATCCTTGTTGCATTGCATTCTAGATACTTAGTACATTCAGACGTACTAATGCATACTCTTGCCTACATAATATCACCATGTAGGGATCAAAGCCAAGTTGATCATACTTCTCCTCGACATGGGTAGTTCAGTACTACTCAAGCTAGTTGGTGAGTCTTCAACTTTGGGGACTTTAGTATATGTTTCTCTTGTTATGTATTGAGACACTGTGCTTTACTTTCTATTTTGACTATGAGGGTGAGCCCGATTTCTTTGTTTTGGACCCCGCTCTTATCTATGTAGTAGAGGTGTTGTTGAACATGCTATATATCTATGATATAAGCTTTGACTCTTTTGTCTCTCAATTATGATATTGTGCAAGATTTTCCCTTAGTCTCGTTGCCCCCTATTCTTACTCTTTTATGTTGTTTCTATTGCTTCCGCGACCAAGGATATGTAATGATGTTCTAAGAGGCTTGCTTGGAGTCCCTTTGGGTATCCCTCGCGCCATGTCACATCTAGGACCTAGGCTTGGGTCATGACAAACTTGGTATCCGAGCCCTAGGATGATAGATTCTCGAATTCCAACACATCACGTCGATTAGAGTCCTATTCATAGTTGTAAAGCGCACCATGACTATGAATTGAAGGCTATAAGACATTTTAGGAAATGTTTTCCTTCTTCATGTTCTACATCGTGCTATAGAGTTGTAGCGAGTTTTCCCCCTAACGATTGTTCTTTGCTATGATAGATCATGCCAAATACTAGAGGAAAACAAACCCAAACTCCCGAGGAGCAACCTACCAATGGTGAGCTCCAGATGCTCTCACTATGCTTGCCCAAGTTGTGGCCAACCAAGTCAATCAAGGGGCCCAATTCCCTCATGGTACTATCCTGGGGGCTAGATTAAGAGACTTCATAAGGATGAAACCTCCAGTTTTCTATGGGTCAAAGGTGGATGAAGATCCAAAATAGTTCATTGATGAGGTCTACAAAATTTTAAATATCATCAGTGTTGGGCGAAATGAAAAGGCAAAGTTGGCGGCGTACCAACTCAAAGGGGTTGCTCAAATATTGTATGATCCATGGAAAGGTGAGAAGGGAATTGGTAATGTGGTGCTTTGGGAAGACTTTGAATTGGCTTTCCTTAGTCGGTTCTTTTGTCTTGAGCTTACGGAAGCTAAGATGGTAGATTTCATGAACTTTAAACAAGGTGCCTTGAGTGTGAGGGAGTATGCCCTCAAGTTTAATCAACTTTCAAAGTATACACCTCATTTTGTGGTCGATCCTAGATCTAGGATGAATAAGTTCGTGATGGGGGTCTCCAATTTGGTGAGTGAAGAATGCCGGTCCGCCATGCTTATTAGTGACATGGACTTGTCTCGGTTGATGACCTATGCCAAGTAAATGGAGTAGGAGAAATTGAGGAAAAGAAGAGGGCATGAGGCCAAGAGGGCCCGATTTGAGGGTAAATTCCAAAAGGGTGCTAAATTTTGTCAAGGCCAAGGGCCTGCTCATGCTACTTATAGGGGATTTACCAATGACTTCCCTAAGTCTCAAGGTGTTGGTCGTGTGGCTACCAATGATGTGCGCCCTAAATGTGGAAGGAGTCATGGAGGCCCGTGTTTGAAGGGTTCTAATGCATGCTATGGTTGTGGAGAGCTTGGTCACTAGAAGACGGATTGTCCAAGAAACCGTGGTAAGGGCCGTAGTGCAAATGCGATTCCATTGGGTATAGGTAGTCCTCAAGGTGGTGCCCTAAGGCACAATCGATTTTATGCTCTACATGAGAGGCAAGGGGTTGGTGAGGTTCCCGATGTTGTTACTGGTATGTTGAAAATTTTGACTTTGACGTGTATGCTTTGATTGATCTAGGTGCCACCCTTTCCTTTGTTGCCCCTTTTGTTGCTAGAAAGTTCCATGTTGACCCCGAGTTGTTCCATGAATCATATAAAATGTTTACCCCTATTGAAGCCTCTATTGTTGCTAGGAAAGCTTATAGGAGTTGTCCTATTTGTATTTTGTATAAGTTGTTGCCTTGTGATCTTGTTGGATTAGACATGGCAGATTTTGATGTCATTCTTGGGATGGATTGGTTGCATTCCTGCTATGCTTCTATTGATTGTAGAACCCGTAGGGTCAAGTTTAAACTCCCTAATAAACTCGTACTTGAGTGAGAAAGTCAAGATGTGGTGGTCAAGGGTAGATTCATTTCATTCTTTAAAGCCCATAAGTTGATTTCTAGGGGGTCTTTGTATCATCTTATGAGGGTTAAAGATGTGGAGTCCAAAGTCCCTTCCATTGAGTCGGTCACGGTTGTAAATGAGTTTTGTGATGTCTTCCCAAATGACCTTTTCGGTGCCCCTCTCGAAAGGGAGATAGATTTTGGCGTAGACCTCCTTCCCGATACTCAACCTATCTCCATTCCCCCTTACCGTATAGCCCTGGCAGAGTTGAAGGAGTTAAAGGAACAATTGAAAGATTTGTTGGAGAAGGAATTTATTAAACCTAGCCAATCACCTTAGGGTGCTCTGGTGTTTTTGAAAAGTAGAAGGATTGGTCACTTAGAATGTGCATTGACTACTGGCAATTCAATAGGGTCACCATCAAGAATAAATATCCTCTTCCAACGATTGATGATTTGTTTGACCAATTGCAAGGGGCTAGCTTCTTTTCTAAGATTGATCTTCGGTTCGGGTATGATCAAGTGAGGATGAGGAAATGTGATGTTCCCATGAAGGCCTTCTGGACTAGATATGGGCATTATGAGTTTGTTGTGATGTCTTTTGGGTTGACCAATGCACCGACCATCTTCATAGACCTAATGAATAGGGTCTTCAAACCTTACCTTGATTCCTTTGCTGTGGTCTTCATTGATGATGTTTTGATCTATTAACATAGTAGGGAGGAGCATATGGGGCATTTGAGGCTTGTGTTGCAAAGATTGAGGGAGGAGAAATTATATGCCAAATATGAAAAGTGAGAATTTTTATTGAAGGAGGTTGCATTCTTGGGTCATGTGGTATCGGGGGATGGTATACAAGTGGATCCTAAGAAAACTGACATGATTAGAAATTGGCCTAGACCATTGACCCCCATCGGATATTAGCAGCTTCTTGGGCCTAGCAGGTTATTATAGAAGGTTTGTGAATGGGTTCTCCTCCGTTGCTTCCCCTATGGCAAATTTGCTCAAAAGAAGGTTAAGTTTGTGTGGATCGATGAATGTGAGAGGAGCTTCCAAACATTGAAAGATAAGCTTGCATCCACTCCTATATTGTCACTACCAGATGGGCTTGAGGGATTTGTGGTGTATTGTGATGCTTCCCGGGTTGGTTTGGGTTATGTGTTGATGCAAAATGATAAGGTCATAGCTTATACTTTTAGAGAACTCAAGGTACATGAAAGGAACTATCTTACCCATGATCTAGAGTTAGCCACCGTTCTGATTGCATTAAAGATTTGGCGTCACTAATTGTATGGGGTGCATGTGGATGTATTTACCGATCATAAAAGCCTCCAATATGTCTTCATTCAAAAGGATCTCAACTTTAGGCAAAGGAGATGGTTAGAACTTCTTAAAGCCTATGATATGAGTGTGTACTATCACCCGAGTAAGGCAAATGTGGTGGCGGATGCTTTGTGTAGGGTGTCTATGGGTTGCTTAGCCCATGTTGATGGTGGTAGGGAGATGGCTAGGGAGGTTCATCAATTGCCTAGATTGGGGGTTAGGTTGGAAGAGGTTAGTGATGATGGTGTTGTGGTTGTTTATAAGTCTAGGTCCTTGTTGGTTGATAAGGTGATAGCAACACAAGATCTTGACTCCTCCTTGCTTGAATTAAAGGCCTTGGTGAAAGAGGGTAAAGTAGAGGTTTTCTCCCAAGGGGGAGATGGGGCCCTTAGGTATCAAGGTAGGTTGTGTGTGCCTTGTGTTGATAGTTTGAGGGAGAAGATTCTCAATGAGGCCCACAATTCTTCTTATTCTATCTACCCCGGTTCCAACAAAATATATAGAGAATTGAGAGATGTGTATTGGTGGGGAGGCATGAGGAGGGACATTGCCAAGTTCGTTTCTGGTTGCTATAGTTGTCAACAATTAAAAGCCAAACATCAAAGGCCGGGTGGCCTAATCTAAGACACAAAGATTCCTACTTTGAAGTGGGACGCGATTAATATGGATTTTGTGGTTGGGTTGCCTAAGACTAAAAAAGGTTTTGATTCCATTTGGGTGGTGGTTGATAAGATGACAAAATCGGCTCACTTTCTACTGGTTAAGATGATATATGGGGCTGAAGATTATGCAAGGTTTTATATCCATAAGTTAGTGAGGTTGCATAGGATTCCTTTGTTCATCATATCGGATCGTGGTTCACAATTCCCTTCCTACTTTTGGAGGTCTTTTCAAAGGGGTCTAGGTACGAAAGTTCACCTTAGTATGACCTTCCACACCCAAACGGATGTCAATCTGAAAGAATAATTCAAAATCTTGAAGGTATGCTTAAGAAATGTGTATTAGATTTAAGAGGTAGTTGGGATGATCATCTTCCTTTGATTGAGTTTGCCTACAACAATAGCTACCACTCGAGCATCGGTATGGCTCCTTTTAAGGCTCTTTATGGGAGACGTTGTAGATCACTGGTTGGTTGGTTTGAGGTTAGAGAGATGGCTTTATTGGTACCAGATCTGGTTATGGAGGCTCTTAGAAGGTTAGGATGATTAGGGAAAGGTCGAAGATGGCCCAAAGTTGTCAAAAATCCTATGCCAATGTGAGAAAAAGAGACCTTGAATTCAAAGTGGGTGATTAGGTTTATTTAAAGGTTTCCCCAGTGAAAGGTGTGGTCTGTTTTGGTGAAAAGGGGAAGCTGAGTCCAAGATATGTTGGTCCGTATGAGGTCTTAAAGAGGGTTGGCAAGGTAGCTTATGAATTGAAGTTGCCTAGTGAAATGAATTTGGTTCATCCGGTGTTCCATGTCTC
>JAABOM020058846.1:0-49461 GCA_011800125.2 Solanum clarkiae
CCCCTCAACAAGGCAATCAACTTGCAACATCATAGATACTTTTCATGAATTCAACACATGTACAACATACTTTCATCACCGTAAAGTCATCATATACCTACATTTCCTTTCATCACTATACATCATATGCATACCATCATCTCATAATCATTCCATCATTAGTTCATCATCATATAATCATCATAACACCATTCACCTCATAAGACATGCATTGAACCTTCAATTTCTCAAGAAATCCTAGATGGACATTTTATCAAACACTTGGCGGGTGTGAAATGGTGGTGAAAGACTATGAAATTTACAGATGAAATCATGCAAGAAAATCTATTGTAAAGCCACCATTCAATACCTTGTAACACTCTTAATACATATACATCAAAAACCCTCATCAAATCTTACATTAGATCTAAGAATTAAAGCTCAAAATATGCTAAATCAACCATACTTTCATGAACTAAATTACTGTGCAGTAAATATTTCAATATACAAGACCCATATGTAAAATCAACTCTAAATCATGTAATATTTGTAAAAATGAGGCTTAGGCACCATGGATGGAAGGATCTAATGGTTCAATACCACATACCTTGACTTTGGAGAACCCTTGAAGAAGATTGGAAATGGAGACTTGAAGCTTGAATGAGATCCTTCATGAAATCCTTAAGATTGGTCTTGAGTTTGGGACTTGAATTTAGCGTGAAATATAAGTCTAACTGTTTGAGTAAGTATTAGAGAATGTTTAGGATGATATGAGGGTGAAATAAGGCTAAGTATATATATTTTCAAGTATGGAAATCCTTAGGCCCAAGACTTATAAGTCTTGGACTGAGAAAATTAATACAGGAACCAAAAACAATAAGGGCGCTATGTGGAGGCGATGCGAAAACCCCACTAGAATCTGCATTTTCTGCACAAATGAGTTCCACGAAAATAGGCATAAATCCTTCATCCCCACTCGGAATGAAGTGAAACCAAGTGCATTGGAAAGGTAATTAAAAGGGATTTGATTTTGTAGGTTGTGAGCCACCTAGTTCTTTGTGTGCTAAGAGATATGCCCCTTCAAAGTTGATCCTTCTAAATAGCGTTCTTTGCGATTTTTGAATTTTGATATGGTTACTCTAAAATTCGGGTTAGACCCATTTCCCACTCAATTTGACCCCCTGAACAAGAAGTGAAGTCGGATTTTTGAAATAACTCGAAGATTTTTTGATATATGAAAATTACTATTCCGAGTACTTTCGAGTCACATGTTCGAGCACTTTTTGTTGTCGTTACAATTACTTCATCACATTGCATATCTTTTCATTTGTTTTTGTTGCTATGGATAAAGTCACTTGATTATTATTTTTGAAAGAGGAGGTTAGATGTCACACTAGATTTGACCTGCGAAAGATTTATTAATTGAGATTCCACAAGAACGTTGCATGGGGTCTTTGTTATAGTCGCTGGCTTTAAGATCCTAGCAATGCAAGAAAAATGTTTTAGCATTGTGAAGCCAAATTCTGAAAATATGGTCATTCAGTAAAAGCATGTGAAGCTACCTCATTTAAATGCTTCAGGAGTTCTATCGGCTTTTGGCTTGAGTCGTTCACTAATAAGGATTTAAGAAATTACATGATTTTTTCAAGAACGAGTGTTTCTCAAAAACTAGGATAACATATTATGGGATACTGAAGACTAGAACAATTAAATCAAACAATAGAAGCTGAGAGCTTACTTCTCCTCTTTACATGCCTTGTTGCTAAGTGCAGTGATTTTGTGTTCTCCACTTGCATTTTTCCAAAATATTATGCCTCTCTGCAACTACACCAATTAATTTACTCTCTTATATTTTACCTCCTATATTTGTATTCCTATCCCTATGTAGTCCTTTACACTATAACATCTACTTTCTACTCAACTTTTATCATTTTAATTATTTGAATTCGATTGCATACATAGTTACTGCTAGCCATTCCAAGAAATTCCAGAGAACTTATGTAACGAAAGAAACACACTTACTATCCATAGAACCCCCCAATAAGTGAACTTCATTCCTAGAATACAACTATCATTACTAGATAATGAATGTTATCCTTTCAAACTTATCCAAAAATAATTTTCAATACGTTTATGTTTTGCAATGACGATAAATAAAGAACAAGGTCAAAATATATTAAATGTGTTGTATTATCCGGAACATGTTTTTCCCCATGGCTAGCTATATGTAACACTATATAGAGGAATATGAATGGCCATGACAAGATCAATGTATTCGTTATGACTGAACAATCAGATCGGCAAACAGGGACATATACAAGAAATATTGTCTATAAAATAGTAGGTGAGAGGTGATTACTATCAAGTTTAGAAGTAATAAAACATGGAAAAACATACACACAATATGAAACTAATAAAAGTTTTATTGGTTCTATTAATAGTTTTTGAGGAAGAGGAGACAATATGAACAACAGTGAACAACTATGAAAGCAGACATTATTTTTCTTTGTAATCAAGTTGCTACAATAATTTGAAACTATTTAAAGATGATATATATTTCAAGTCACTGCGTAATTGATAGCCAAAAGGGTTATAATATGATATGCTCAATAAGTTACTAGCATAGTGCCTACAACATACACCTATTGTTTAACTAGGCATACACATGTAACCCACGTGTGGTGAATCTAGTAAATATTAAATATATAATTATGAGCTTATGAGATTAATTTAAGGTTGAAAAGTTATGTCAATTTGGTAGTTAGTAATTTTCTCAAGAGGATAGATGTTTCTCCACTTGCAAATTAGCTCGATCAATAGACTTAAGAATCAGTAATAATGTTTCTTCTAATAAAAAATATGTATAATGTCGACTTTTTTTTTCATTATTGGTTATGAAACTAACAGGTGTATAAAAAGAAAAATCATTTGCTTGAGTTAGAAAAGTATAAAATGAAATTTTACAAACAAAAAATTTAAAAAGTTTTACATGACATATAATCAACTACTAATTAATTAAGAAATCATGATTTTTTTTTATTATTTAAAATTTAAGATGATATAATTGATTTGTATCTCACAATAATTTTAATAATATTAAATTATTTATATTAGGTGAATACCATTATTATAAGAAGTGAAACTGAAAGAAGTTAGGGATATTATCCATGAAGCAATATGCAAAAAGTCAATAACTTAAGGTGCAAAATACAAAGAAAACAACTTGATGTCTAGAACTAGAAAGCCCAACTTTCTTTTTATTTGGTTGTGAGAACAGAAACAAATTTTATATTTCATTATGGTTAATCTTTGATTTTGCAAAAAAGAAAAAAGAAGATAATAGTTGTTAGGAGTATTATTAATAATTGTACGTGAAGTTTTTATACTTGTCTTTTGACAGATCATGCAGTTTAAAGAACTCATCATCAGAGAAAGTGTAAAGAAGTATAAGTAACAAAAAACTTTGAAGCACAGGAAGAATGTATTTCATATTTCAAAAATTGTTTAAAGATATTCTAGTTTTTCCTTTACTACGAGTTAATTAATATATCATACAATTTGTATGTTTATATTTTTGTAACGTTAAGCAATATCATTCTTTATAGTTAACTGTGAAATTTTATATGAATATAATCAATTTGTATGTTTTCATATGTGCACGTATTTGTATGTTTGTGTGTATATACATGCACTCTTGCTGATCTGATTTGTGGTTATAATAAAGGTTTTAATAATTGGAACTGAAGTAAGCCTTGGGTAACTGAAACGTTATTGTCATGTGACCAGAAGGTCATGAGTTCAAACCTTGGCAACATCCTCTAGCAGAAATGCAAGGTAAGGCTATGTACAATAGAATCCTTGTGGTCGGGCCCATCCCCGAAAATGCACCGGGATTGTATTTTTTTAATAACTAGAATATCAATTAGTGAAGGAAAAATCTAGTTGTTAAAAAGAGGTATAAAAACCGGATTATGGATGTTTTTAAAGCTCTTTTAACGATCGAATTTAATCCGATTGTTAACTTTTAATGAAGGAGCTTTTATCGACCGGTGATGAAGGAATTTTTACCGTCGTTATTGACTAATAACGATTGAATTTATACTTTTAGCAACTGAATTTCTCCTCACTAAATGTATATTAGGGTGCATTATACATTCTTTATTTGTATAAATATTACATAATAATTCATTTTTATTTGATTTTGTGTAAAATACATATGAAACGACCCCAAAAAGTGCCCGAAAATGTGCCTCAGAAGTGCCCAAATTTGTAATTTTCATACATTTCAAAATTTGTGTGTGATATCAAAAATCTGACTTCATATTCTTGTTCAAGGGGTCAAATTGAGTGGGAAAATAGGTTCAACCCTGATTTAAGAGCAACTGTATATAAATTTAAAAATCACAAAATGCGATTTCCAGAGAGCTTTTGGCGCACCTGGCATGACGCGTCAAGGGCGAATCTCAGTACAAGTTTTGCCCAGTTTTTCTTATTCGATCCAAGGCCTTTGGGTCTTGCGTCTAAGTGTTTCCATGCATGAAAATGCCTATACTTAGCCTTGTTTTACCTTCATATCAATCAAGACATACTTAAATACTCACTCAAACACTTAGACAATATTTCATCTCCTAAATTCAAGTCTCAAACTCATCCGGATTTCAAGATTCTCACTCAAGCTTCAAGTCTCCATCTATAATCTTCATCAAGCTATTCTCCCAAGATAAGCTATGTGGGTTTCTTTCATGGGTTCCTTCCACCCATGATACCCAAGCTCTATTTTATCTAAAATTACATGATTTAAAGTTGATTTACTCATGGGTCTTCTCTATTATGAATTTCACTTCACATTATTTTAGGGTTTATGAAATTATGACTGTTTTAGCATGTTTGAAGCTATGAATCTAAGATCTAATGTGAATTTGACTAAGGGCTTTGATGTATATTGTTTGAGAGTGTTACCAAGTATTTATTGATAGTTTTACAATGAATTTTATAGCATGATGTTACTCTTGAATTGCATGGTTTTACACTAGCACTACACACCCACCAAGTATTCGATAAAATGTCTGGTTATAGGTTTCTTGAGAATTTAAGGCTCAATGCATGTCTTATGAGTTGACTAACTATATGATGACGAAAGGAATGTATGTATATGATATTATCTCTATGATGTGGGGAAAATGACCAAGCCTCACTGGGGAGGTTGTAGGCTTAAGTAACCTTGTTGAGGGGTTTGTACCTTGATCACCTCGCTCGGGAGGTGGTAGGCCCGTACAACAATGTCAAGGGGTCTGTACCTTGATAACCATGTTGGGGGGTTTGTACTCCATCAACCACGTTGAGGGGTTTGTACCTCATCAACCACATGAAGGGGTTTGTATCTCATGCGCCTCTCCAAGAAGGTGGTAGGCTTGGATTGCACTAAAGTGGTCTCTCCTTACACATAGATTGTGTTCTATATAAGAATGATTTTACTTCAAGCATCATTCGTACAAGTCATATTGCTATATGCTTATTCTCTGCCTATGTTATGCATTTTGATTATGGTGTTTATCATTTGTTGCATTGCATCTTACATACTTAGTACATCCAAATGTACTAATGAATACTCTATGCCTACATCTTGTCACCATGTAAGAACCAGAGCCCTATTTGAGAATCCTCATCCACGTGGCTAGTACGATTCCACTCAAGCTTGTTGGTGAGTCCTCCATTCTAGGGACGTTACTTATTGTCTTAGATTATATACTAAAACTACTTTTCTTTCATGTAAATATTGACTATGAGGGTGAGCCCGGTTGTTTGTCTTGACCCCCGCTCTTATATATGTAGTAGAGGTGTTGTTGGATATGTCATGTGTGATTTTATAAGCTTGACTCTTGTTGTTATGATATGAATGATGTCCCTTAGCCCCAATTATCCCTATTTCTACTCTTGTTGCTATGGTATTTCTTCCTCGACCAAGAAAGAGGCTTTTTGGGGGTCCCTTCAGGTTCCATTTGTGCCGTGTCACGTCTAAGACCTAGGGTTGGGTCGTGACAAACTTGGTATCAAAGTATTAGGTTGTTAGATCCTCGAAGTCTAACACACAACATCAATTAGAGTCTCTTTTATGGTTGTGTTGTGCACCATAACTATGAGCTAGAGGCTATAAGGCATTTAGAAAATGTTTCCCTTCTTCTTACTCTATGTCATGCTATAGAAATTGAGGTAAGGTTTTCCTACTAATGATTGTCTTTTGCTACGCTAAATCATGCCTAATATGAGAGAGAGAGAGACGAGCCCGCACTCCCGAGGGGCAACCGACTTATAGAGAGGTTCGGGATGCTCTCACCTTTTTTGCACAAGTTATGGCTAACCAAGCAAACCAAGGGACCCAAGCCCCTCATTCTCCTACACCAGAATCTCGGTGAGAGATTTCATGAGGATAAATTCCCCCGGAATTCCATAGGTCAAAAGTGAGTGAGGACCCTCAAGAGTTCATTAATGAGGTCTACAAGATTTTGTCTATCATTGGTATGAGGTTAGAGGATAATGCAGAGTTAGCGGCGTACTAACTCTAAGGGGTAGCACAAATATGGTACAACCAATGGAAAGAGGAGCAGGGAGTCAACAATGTGGTTCTATGGAAAGAGTTCAAAGTGACATTTCTCCATCAGTTCTTCCCTCTTAAGCTTAAGGAAGCTAAGTTGGTGGAATTTATGAATTTGAGACAAGGGTCTATGAGTGTGAGGGAGTATGCCCTCAAGTTCAACCACTTTCAAAGTATCACATTTATGGCCGACTCAATATCTAGGATGAATAAATTTGTGATGGGTGTTTCCGACTTAGTGAGTGAGGAGTGCCGATCTTCCATGTTGATTAGTGACATGGAATTGTCACGTTTGATGACCTATGCCGAATAAATAGAGGAGGAAAAGTTGACGAAGAGGAGAAGTCATGAGGCCAAAAGGGCCCGTTTTGAATGGAAGTTCCATTGCCGCAACAGTGGTCGGTTCCATCAAGGTCGAGGGTCTTCTCATGCATTGCAAAAGAGGGTTGCCAATGATTTTCCAATGGCCCAAGGTGTTAGAGGTGTGATTCCTAATGGTAGGTGTTTGAAATGTTGTAAGGGTCAAGTGGCCCATGCTTTAGGGATACTAATGCTTGCTATGATTGTGAGGAAATTAGGCATAAGTTGATAGATTGCCCCGAAATTGCAACAAGGTTAAGGAGGTTCATCCATAAGGTGCTAATGCGGTTCCTTTGGGAAGAGATGGCCGACAAGATGGTGCCCGAAGGCACAACCAATTTTATACTTTGCATGGGAGGCAAGGAATTGATGAGGTGCCCGACGTTGTTATCGGTATGTTGAAAATCTTTGATTTTGATGTGCATTCATTGATTGATCTGGGTGCCACTCTTTCTTCTGTTACCCCCTTTGTTGCCAAAAAGTTCCATGTAGACTCCGAGTTGTTATGTGAGTCATATGAGGTGTCTACTCCTATTAGTGCATCTATTGTTGCTAGGAAGGTTTATAAAGATTGTCCCATTTGCATAAAGTGTTGCCTTATGATCTTGTTAAGTTGGACATGATTGATTTTGATGTCATTCTTGGGATGGATTGGTTGCATGCATACTATGCTTCTATTGACTGTAGAACCCGTAGGGTCAAATTCCAATTCCCAAATGAACCCATCCTTGAGTGGGAGAGTCATGATGTGGTGGTCAAGGGTAGGTTCTTCTCTCACATTAAATCCCGTAAGTTGATCTCTAAGGGGTGACTTTACCATCTTGTGAGGGTTAGGAATGTGGAGTCCAAAGTCCTTCCCATAGGTCAGTCCCGGTTGTAAATGAGTTTCTTGATGTCTTTCCAAATGACCTTCCCGGTGTCCCCCCCCCCCCGAAAAGGAAATAAATTTTGATATAGACCTCCTCCCCGATACTCAACTCATTTCTACTCCCCCTTACGTATGGCCCCGGCGGAGTCAAAGGAGTTGAAGAAAAAATTGGGGACTTGTTGGAGAAGTGTTTTATTAAGCCTAGACAATCACCTTGAGGTGCTCCAGTATTATTTGTGAAGAAGAAGGATGGGTCTCTTAAAATGTGTATTGACTACCAGCAACTTAATAGGGACACTCTCAAGAATAGGTATCCTCTTCCAAGGATTGATGATTTGTTTGACCAATTGCAATGGGCTAGCTATTTCTCTAAGATTGAGCTTCGGTCCGGGTATCATCAAGGGAAGATGAGGGAGTGTGATATTCCTAAGACGGCCTTTCAAACTAGGTATGGGCATTATGAGTTTGTTGTGATGTCATTTGGGTTGATAAATGCACCGGCTATATTCATGGATCTAATGAATAGATTCTTTAAACCCTAACTTGATTCATTTGGTGTGGTCTTCATTGATGATATTTTGATTTATTCACATAATGAGGAGGAGCATATGGGTCATTTGAGGGTAGTGTTGCAAAGGTTGAGCGAAGAAACATTATATGCTAAGTATGAAAAATGTGAATTTTGGTTGAAAGAAGTTGCCTTCCTAGGCCATGTGGTGTTTGGGGGATGGTATTGAGGTGGATCCTAAGAAGACGGATGTGATTAGAAATTAGACTAGACCATTGACCCTGTAAGATATTAGAAGCTTCTTGGGGTTAGCGGGTTACTACTGGAGATTTGTGAACGAGTTTTCTTCTATTGCTTCCCCCATGACAAAATTGAATCAAAGGAAGGCTAAGTTTGTATGGACCGATGAGTGTGAGAGGAGCTTCCAAACACTGAAAGATAAGCTTGTGTCCGCTCCTATATTATCACTACCACATGGGCTAGAGGGGATTGTTGTGTATTGTGATGCTTCTAGAGTTGGTTTGGATTGTGTTCTAATGCAGAATGGTAAGGTCATAGTCTATGCTTCTAGTCAACTCAAGGCACATGAAATGAACTACCATACCCTTGATCTTGAACTAGCTGCCGTGGTATTTGCATTAAAGATATGGCGTCATTATTTGTATGGGGTGCATGTTGATGTGTTCACCGATCATAAGAACCTCCAATATATTTTCACTCAAAAGGATCATAACTTGAGCCAAAGAAAGTGGTTAGAACTTCTTAAGGATTATGATATGAGTGTGCACTATCATCCGGGTAAGGCTAATATTGTGGCGGATGCCTTGAGTGGGGTGTCTATGGATAGCCTAGCTCATTTGATGATGGTGGAAAGGAGGTGGCTAGGGAGGTCCAGCGGTGGGCTAGATTAGGAGTTAGGTTGGAAGGAGTTGAGATGGTAGTTTGTTGTTATTGATGGTTCTAAATCTTCATTTGGTTATGCGAAGAAGAAATTACACTACTCCACGCCCCTAGTACATCGTGGCCAGGACGCGGATGCTCTCAGGAATTTTTGCTACAGGTCTTCTAAAATCTAGGTTATACACATCTCCCACTTAATTTTTCCCCCTAATCGAGAATATGAAGTCATATTTTCGATGTCACGTTTGGATTTTGAGATAATGGAAATTATGATTATGGGCATTATACAACACATTTTGTGGCGTTTCAGTACGAGGCACAAGGACCACGGTTGAGTTCGACCACAGGTTGTGCAGACTCGGGAGAAGGTCCTGATGAGAGATTCATCTTGCAAGGGCATGTTAATGAGATGGGTCACCAACCATATTATTGAGCATGACCAAGACCCATAATGGGTATCTACTTTGTCTGTGTCCATATTGAAGACATCCCTCAACTTCACCGACAAACTTTTGTGGGCTATTGTGAAGTAGTAGATCCGGCCCATGCATGTAGATAACACTATGATGCCAAACAATGTAATACTGCTTTCTAGCATCTTAACTAGTTATGACATAGATTGGGCCCTCCTGATTATGAATGAAATTCATGAGGCGACCCTAAAGAGGTCCACCTGTGTCCCCTTCCCATTCTTGACATAGCATCTCTGTATAGAGGCAGGGGTGGAGGTCCTTTACTAGTTGGACACTCTGATCAAGGTTCAGAGGAGATTGGACACTAAGCTGATAAAAAGCTGATGAGAATGTGGTGCCCTTTCGCCGAGCACCATACCCTCCAGTCTAAATGCCAGAGATATTCACTGCAGCGCCATCATTTGAGCCTCCATCATCTTCCACCACTGTTGCTCCCATGATCGAGGTGTCCCCATAGATTGAGGATGATATAGAGAGGAGGCCTACTACTACCCACAACAGGCCATGGCCAAATAATGTTCACTTGTTGGCATGGTATATGTGTCAGAAACATTTGTTCAGGCCTTGGCGCAGAGACAGGAACACACTAAGTCTTAGTTGACTTAGTTGATATAATAGATTCGATCTTAAGTTCGATAGGACATCTCAAAGGTTGAGGCACATATGTAGATGTACTTTGTGGCTACCATCCAAGAGAGTCTTACACCAATATATACCTGCAAAAAAGCCCAAAGTAGATAAAAGTCCTACTCCGATGTGAGGAGAAGAGATCTTGACTTTAAGGTTGGTGATTGAGTTTACTTGAAAGTCACACCCATGAAGGGTGTGGTCCAGTTTGGAAAGAAAGGGAAATTAAGCCCAAGGTTTGTGGGTCCTTATAAAGATTTTAGTAGAACGGGTAAGGTTGTAAATGTGTTGGAGTTACTATGGAGATAAATATGGTCCATCGGATCTTCCATGTGTCCATGTGTAAAAAGTGTGTGGATGACCCAATTACTATAGTACCCTTGAATATTGTGGGTGTAATAGAAGGTAATTTGACCTATGAAGAGGTCCCGGAGGAGATTTCTGATAGAAAAGTGAAGAGGTTGAGAAACAAAGATGTAGCTTCTGTCAAGGTCCTTTAGAGGAACCAACAAGTCGAAAATGCCACATGGGAAGTCGAGGCAGACATGAGAAAGTGATACCCATATCTCTTACACTCTTCTCAAGCTAAAGGTACTAATTTAAGTCTCTTAAAAGATTTTAAGTCTTAAGTTTCAGCCCTTATGTTATCTTTCATGCATTCATGTTGATGTTAACAAGTTTATGGTGATTTTTGACATTCATGTTGAGATTTTGAAAATAATATTTAAATGCCTTTGTTGCATTCATGTCAGACTGAAATATTTATGATTCTTCTCTCATGCATGTTTCTTAGACATTCTGGGGAAAACTTTTCCAAGGGGGAGATATTGAAACGCCAATATCTCCCCAAAAATGTTCTTCGAAATGCCCATAATTTTAATTTTCATATATCTCAAAATCTATGTGTGATATCAAAAATCCAACTTTATATTCACTATTAGAGGGCAAAATTGAGTGGAAAATGGTTATAACCCAGATTTTAGAGGAGCTGTAGGAAAAAATAAATTTCACTAATTTTCGAATTCCAGAGAGCATCCGTGCCCTAGCCACGACGCACCAAGGGCGCAGAGCAGTGTAAAATGTTCCTTCGCGTTCGGTCTACATCGTGGACCAGATACGGACCAATACAACTTTTTTCTTAGTTTTTCTATATGCCCAAAGGTATTGGGGTCATAGCCTCATGCCCACTAAAGTATAAAATCACCCACACTTAGCCGTTTTTCAATTCTATATCACTCAAAACCCTCACAAAAATTACTCCAAGACTTAATCAAATATCTCATACCAAATTCAAGGATTTCAAACTTAACTTTTAAACTCAAGGGTCCACTTCAAGTTCTATGTTTCCTTCAAGCTCATCTCAAGGAAATCAAGGATTAAAGTATGTGGGTTTCATCCACTGGATCCCTTTCACCCATGAAGCCCAACCTTCCCTTTTTTATGAAAATTGCATGTTTTAAAATTGTATTATCTATGGGTATCTGTTATATTGAATTATAGGTATAAATTATGTTGGAGTTTTAACGAAATAATGATTGATTATGCATGACTATATATTTCAAGCTTACACCATCATTTGATTATATCTATTGAGACTATGCATGTTTTGATCTATGAAGCTATGCTTTATCATTAGCTTTTATGATGGATTTCAAGGTACCCTACACGAGGGTTTTACTACATGTTGGTGGGTTGATTTGCATTAAGTTTACTCATCTTATTTCACTCTCGAATTGCATGATTTTGAACTAGTATCATGAACTCACCAAGTGTTTGATAAAATGTCAAGTCAGGAATTCTAAAGTTGTTGATGATCTATTATATGATTTACAAGTCAAGTGACTATATGATGATTAAGGTATTTCATGCATATATTGAATTCATGAGAAGTATCTAGGATTTTACAAGTGTCAAGTTAAGCCATATTTCAAGATTTTTACCTCTTGTGAGCCATTCATGTTAAAGCAAGAGTTCATGTATGATTATGATCTACACTCATGTTCAACTTAGGCTTACTACTAGAGATCAAACATGTTTCAAGAGCTACTCATATCATGTTTCCATGTTTCTTACAAGTTATATAAGTTATAATTATTTCAAGTATTTCATGTGATTTGACTTAGTACTAATTGAGGAAAGATGGGATCTCGACCAAAGGGTCCTTATATAAGGTCTTTTGTCTCTAAACTATGTGTCATCATAGGATTATGATTATTACCCTTGCTATACTTGTGGATCTGTCTAGTCATGTCATCATGTTTGGTTTGCCTTGGCAAGTAGACCACACCTAGCTTGGGGGTGTCATGCCTTAGATTCCAAGTTGTAGCTACTTGGTCTATGTTGGTTGAGGTCGCTTTACACATATGTGTATGCAATATATATTGTGCAAGATGAATGATTTACAAGCATATTTTATTATGAGCATTGATCATGCAAGTCATATTGAGATTATATACCTATTACTTATGATTATGCATTTAGACTATATTGGCTTATGTCTTGTCACATTGCATCCCACATACATAGTACATTTGAACGTATTAAAGCATACTCTATGCCTACATGATATTAACATATAGGGACTGATAATCCTCCACGTGGCTAGTTGATACTTGGAGATAAGCTTTGGTAAGTCCATAAGTCCGAGGACACTATCCATATTACTCTTGCTATTTTGAGACTCATTTATGTTGAACACTTGTTATTATGAGGGTGAGTCCAGAGAGTGTCTTGGCCCCTGCTCCACTCTATACTAGAGGTGTTGTTTGATATTATCATGTACTTATGCTATGAGCTTGACTCTTTATTCTTTTATGAATATCAAGATTTTCCTTATTCCTGCTTCCCTTTTCATTATATCTCTTGTTATTGTTTACTTTGCTTCTGGGACCAAGGATATGTGATTGATATGCTAAAAGGCTTATTTAGGTCCCTTCGGGTTCTCATTCGCCGTGTCACATCGAGGCCCTTGGTTTGGATCGTGACAATGATGATTAAGGGCTTTCATGTATTTATTGAATTCATGAAAAGTATCTGATTTTACAAGTATAAACTTGAGCCCTATTTAAAAATTTTACCTCTTGTGAGTCATTCATGTTAAAGCGAGGGTTCATGTATGGTTATGATCTACTCTCATGTTCAAGTTAGGGTCACTACTGGTGGTCAATCATGTTTCAAGAGCTACTCATGTCATGTTTTCATGTTTCTTACGAGTTATACAAGTTATGATTATATCAAGTATTCCGTGGATTTGACTAAGCAAAGATTGAGGCTTAAAATGGGAGCTCGACTCAAGCGTTCCTTATAAAAAGTCCTTAGTGTCTAAACTATGTACCACCATAGGATTATAATTATTACCGTTGCTATACTAGTAGATCCATCTACTTCATATTATCATGTTTTGTTTGCCTTGGCAAGTAAACCACACTTCACCAGGGGGTGCATGTCCGGTCACCTGAACTGAGGGGGTGTCAGGCCTCAGAATCCAAGTTTTAGCTGCTTGGTCTATGTCGGTTGAGGTCCCTTTCTACATATGTATGATATATGTATTATACAAGATGAATGATTTACAAGCAAGTTTTCTTATGAGCATTGATCAGTATATATCCATTGTTTATGATTATGCATTTTGACTATGTTGGCTTATGTTTTGTTGCATTGCATCCCTCATACTTAGTACATTGAAACATACTAATGCATACTATTTGCCTACATGATATTACTATGTAGGGACAAAATATCCTTTGATCATCTTCCATGTGGCTACTTTGTTACTTCGGAGATAAGCATTGGTGAGTACTCAAGTCCGAGGATACTATCTACATTACTCTTGCTATTTTGGGACATCATTATGTTGAACACTTGCTATTATGAGGGTAAGCATAGAAAGTGTCTTAGCTGCCATTCCATTCCAAGTTGGAGGTGTTGTTTGATATTATGATGTACTTATACTATGAGCTTGACTCTTTTATGCTTTTATGAATATAAGGACTTCCCTCAGTCCCGCTTCCCTCTTTATTATATCTCTTCTTGTTGTTTATTTTTCTTCCGCGACCAAGTATGTGTGATTGATATGCTAAGAGGCTTGTTTGGGGACTCTTCTGGTTCCTATTTGTCGTGTCACGTATAGGCCCTGGCTTGGGCCATGATAGGTACTCAGGACCAAAAAGCATACTATGTATGGAGGCCTCTAATATGTCGATCGGTTCTCCCCTCACCCCCATGTGTGTCAACCAGGGCTGGGTGAGGGATCTCTTCCCCTTAGGGAGCAACTATACAATGGTGGTAGCATATGATGCAAAAACTCTTGAACCATTGGCGAGGAGTACTTCCTTGATGGTGCCGCCAGCCACCGAAGTCTTTATCAGGAATCAATGTCCTAGAGACCGGGGAATCTACCTAGCCCTGAAGTATTGATCCAGGGCTCCTCAAATTTGGAATAAGTTGTCGGCCTACTCATCCAGCTGTATGTTATCCCAGTAAATCCGTTGTATGCTCCATACGCATCACCCCTTAGGTAGTGCATCTAAAGGATAGGGTGGCACTTATAGGGCTGAAGATGACTCAAACTCTGGCTCCTCTCCGGATCTAGACTCGGATCCCTCTCTAGAGGGAGTCGCCTATATCGAACAGTTGTGCCTGTCACCACCCTCGTCAGACTTGGGAGAGTGGACCACGATTACCTGATTTTGGGGATGCCTTGACTGACTAGCAGCACCTTGTGTCCATTGTTGCTCAGTGCCTATATCAAGCTAGAAATTGAGGTCCTCGAGAGATCTGCTGGCCTCAGAACTACCCTGTGCATCTAATGGCTAATCTCTCAACCGCCATTGCATGTCCTGTATCTCTTTCTTCCTTTGTTTTGGGACCATGGTACCTGAAATTCAAACATTAGTCATCTTGATTAGCCCCACAAGAATAACAATGAAAAATAAGAAATTATCATAAATAGTGATAGAACAACAAACTAAGGCTCGTTTACAGGCCATAGAGAAACTACGGACCATAAAGGGCCTTCGTAAGTGGCAGGGTACATTCAAATTAGTTATTATAACCACACCTATGGCGATGCCTATGGCTTATAGACCATTCTATGAGCCGTAAGTCATAGATATAGTTCCAGATTCGACCATTTGCAAGAATCACCCTATGAAACTTGTCTACGAGCTATAGACTAAACTATGGTCCCTAGAAGGTTTTGTCTAATCTCAGAAACCCCAGGCTATTAGTCCTATTTATGAGGGACAACTATAGCTCATGGATTTCTGCATAGGCTGTAGAAGACCTTTGTGGTGTGAAGACGTAAGTAGCTTGGGCTTTCTAAGCCCTTCAAATGATTCCCAAGACGAGATTATCAACAGACCACAACAATTATACTCAGTACCAAAGCAATAATTTTATGCAACTAAACAACTCCTAACAAATTTCCCAATGCTCCACGTGCGACAATTACACATTCACATCACACTCCGACAAACGTTTGATGATTAGAAATTATGCCGCTATGCATACACACACACAATAAATGATGTTTTTCGAACAAAGATTTTTATATAATTCCAATGACATTTGACTATATGATTTCAAGCAACAAAATTCAAACACGACATGACCGATTTCACAAAACACATATTAGACACATATTCCAACATTACATAGTTCAAAGCAAAGGCAACTACTCAACCAATGTTAATCACATATTATTTCACATACAAGTGTAGCACGTATATTGAGCACACAAACATCAGAATATTGTACCCAATCAACAACTAACCTAATGATACCAATTTTTGTAGCAAGATAAAATTAGAGTTAAGAACTCACTGAATGTGGATGACAAAGTTATGAAATTGAAGGAGGAAATCAAGGTGGGTGGAACCCTAGGTGGCCTGAATGTCGCCAGAAAGTTGTCAAATAAATAAAGGTTGGCCGGATGGTGGTCAGAATCGTGGGATAAGGGAAATGCTTGGGGTATATTTGGGAAATTTTGTAAGAATAAGGGGTAAAAATCCCTCTTTCTATCATGTTGGCGGAGTCAGGTGACAATGGTGCCCATGCCCTACTAATACTTTAATCACAGGCCATAGAAATTTCTACAGTCCGTAGAACCTTATGTCATAGTGTGCCAAGGCCCTAATTTGGGAAATTAGTTTCACGGACTTGTCTATGGGACGTATGTCGTACGACTTGTAGATTGGATCATAGAAGACCCCAACATTTAGACATTTTAAGGAATCTTACCAGGGGTTTGATGAAGGTCACGCTCCAATAAGAAAGCAGTCGCAATTAGTAATTAACCTAATCGAGGTTAGGGTCGAATCCACAACGAATACAGGGCTTGACTATAAGATTTCACTACTAATCATTCCTAGTATCTATAACTACGATCTCTAGATGGGGGGGGCATTCTTTGTGATTCAAAGACAACTAAAATTAAAAACTAATTACAATTCGAAAAAACACTTGATTTTAGGGGCAACTTGGGAATTGCGTTCTCCATGGCTCGTTGATTCAATTACCCTAGGAACATAACTTTGATCGGTGAATTGCATGCAGGATGGTAACTTAGGTTCTTCCAGCCCTCTTGTGAAGGTGAAGGTTGAATTACACCATGGCGCCCATATAGGTTTGTTGTGCCAACTAACCGCTACCTATTGTCCCAGTCAACCTCCCCTTGGTCAGGTTTGGTCGATTAGATGGGAAAACATCAACCGAATCCTATCGTCTACTTTCCTTTTCCTATTCATCACTACCTTGGCTGGGATCATGATAGTAAGCAGGGTTTGGTGTTGGCCACCACCAAATAACATGAATCATGAAGGGAAATAAACAATACATGCAAAACCCATAACATAGACATGCACAAAACCTAGGTCATCTCAAGTCAACTACCCATGGTTCCCACAACCCCAAGTTATGGGTGTTTAGCTACTCATGGCTAAGATAAAACACACAAGAATGCACCTAATAGTCATAGTTAAAAGTTTCATTAATAACAATGGAGAAGATAAGCACCACAAGTTGCAAACTCACAAGCTTGATTGATCAACAATAAGTACAAAGCAAGATTTGCAATCTCCAAAATGGGTTTCTTAAAGAGAACAATAATCTACTCTAAAAACCTAAGAAAAGCTTCAAAATGTAATGGAGAAATTTCTACTGTTTGAACTCCCTTCCAAAACCTAACTTAAACTATTTATAGAATTTACAAAATAGACCTAGGAATTATGCAGAAAAGACAGCTGACATCTAATAAATTTCGCAGTTACGACTCATAGGTTGGCCTATGAGTCATAGATAGGGTCTCGTATCATGTTCTTGGCATCTTGGACTGAACTGGTATGACCCATAGGTATGAATCATTACTCGAGCTATGACTCATATGTTGATCTCGTAGTCTTGGTCTTCAATTTTTGGTCTAACATTTTAACTCTCTGATTCTTGCTATGAATCCACCTATAGGAGTTGTAGTATGTATTGCAACTCGTAGGCTGGGCTCGTAGGGGTGACCTTCACTTGGTGGATTTCTGATTTTTGGTTTCTTATTCCTGCTATGACACAACATACTACTCTTAGCGTAAGCAACGACTTGTAGTAGTGCTCGTATGGCCTATGCTTCAGCAAAGTCTGTAACTTTTCTTCAAAATTATGCCAACCTAACTTTTCTACAAGATTAACACAAAAACACATCAAAACACTAAAAAGTCGCGTTAACGACTTACAAAATCCCTTATTTTAGGCATCAAATGTGTTGTAATTTGACAGCACGTCAACACCCTCAATTTAGAATTGTTGCTTGTCCTCAAGTGACGACTCAATTTACACAGACAAAGAGAAATAGATAGCAGCTATATCAACGGCATATACAACAACTCATTTGGTTCAAGTACCCAGCTACTACTTTCAAAACGGGGTTACCAAGTTATTGAGCAAACCAGAACATCTTGAAAAACCTAACAATCCAACTTTAATAAGATAAGGAGCATCAACCGTCCACAATCACTAATATAGTCATATGCTACTCAATTAGTGCAAATGCTCTCACTAAAAGGAAGTCCCTTATATTCACTCAAGAACATTCAAAAATCAGGGACTAAGGAAGCATTCTCACTCTCACAATTGAAATTAATACACAATGACTAACACCATAAGCTTGCCCTTATACTTATTTTTCTGGCTTGGTGATAAAGTGAAGGTGGATCACTTTACGACTTATAGGCTTGTAACATCGGTTCAGGGTGCTTTGGCGAGGTATTTTAGGCAAATAGCGACTAAAGTTATCCTTGAACCATGTTTACGAACACTTTTTTCTTTCATAATCCACCCTTTTTTTCATCAATCCCTCCTTGTTCACTTGCTTTGAACTTTTTTCGAGTGCTTTCTTTCTCTTTTTCAGTTGTGCCTTGATTTCAAACTCATTTTTGCTACTTTTTCTTAGTTAAAGGCATTTTTCTTCTTTTCCTTCACTCGGTTCATGCTCTTTCATTTCTTTCTTGATTTCTCAACTAACCACCTTATCACTTTTACTTTACCACAATAAGGGCCACGATCAACTTAGGTTTTTAGCCTCAGATAAAGTATACAATATCTATGCCTCAAACCAGGGCCACCAACTATGGCCATCCTCAACTTAGGCCTTTGGCCTCAATCAAGGTTCAAGGATAGTCCAGGGCCAATATCAAGGTATTTCATCAGACAAGGTTAAGCTAGCAAGGTATCGAGAAAGAATGAGTACATGATAAGCTCATAAATTTGGAAAAAGGGATTCTCTCACTTAAATGGTGGGTTATTTTAGGCTACAAGTGGTTTCAGTCAAAGAACAAAGGCCTAAGATCTCTTCCATATCCAACATATCACCAAACAAACTTTTAGAGTAAGAAGGCAAGTTCTAGGTCCATACAAGATGCATCAATGCAACAAAATAAGCTTACAACAAACATGGCAATTGCATCAACAATCAAAGTATAGACTCATAGGTCATTCTTTCAGTCTCAGCTTACCTTCACAATACCAGCACAAACTCCAGATACTCACAAATATATATATATATGCCAAAAGATAACATTACTATGAATTTACCCATTATCTATACTACCTAAATATGCCGGTTCAACAGGAAAATAAACATCCAAAAAAAAAAAAGCACGACAAGAAAACCTTGGGATCAAAGCTAGCGGAAGTTATGGACTTAAGGCTACTTAGACTTCACCTTAATCCATAACTTCCACCATCCCACCAAAATAGGATACTTTGTCCTCAAAGTAAAGAAAAGAACAAAAACAAAACATAATTACATAGAAATATATATACATACATTCATTAAAAATCAAAAATAAACATCCAAAGTAGAAGTAAAAATAACATTCAACATACACATATTTAAACATAACCAAAAACCAACAAAATAAAAAGATTATTTGAAAAGAAAACAAAAAAGTATCCAATCATAACAAAATGAGCACTGGGGTCAAAAGAAGTCAAACATCAAGGTGCATTAAGCACCAGTCTTAGGCTGATTTGTGGGTTTCTAAGGCTGGCTCTCCTCCTCGCTGCAGTGATAGAAGTACCCTCTCTAGGTGGGGTGTGCTTTGCTCTCTCTCTCTCTCTCTCTCTCTCTCTCTCTCTCTGAATGGCCGCCAACAAAAGAGACTCTTGCACTACCTCCTCAAGTATAGGCTCCTCCTCCTCAGTCTCGGCCTCTTTGGGGTCATCTCTGGTTAGGCATTCTCTAGAGGCCTTTTTCCTCCGGTGTCCGCTCATTGGCGAGACAATTAAATGCTTATCTCCTACTGGTGTTCCCTCCGGGGTTGGAACAAGTGCTGCTAATATCTATAATAAGTCGAACTTGAGCCTGAACAACTCCTTAGTCATCACAATCGTGTGGGTAGGCCTAGCACCCTCGAGCCTCTTATGGACTCTAGACTCGAATGCATCAACCCGTGCATCAGCTACTCGGACTCTATCATCAACTAAATCATGAACATATGCCTTTATCCTCTCCTTGGAGTCTGAAACAGTCTAATCAATCAATGGTCAGACTCGCACTGACAGCTCACGCAGCCTCCTCTCCACTATAGTAACCCTATGCAATAAAGCTTGAAAAACAACAATAGAGCAAAGAGGGTCAACCTACAAAGCAGATACTGCTGGTGCCTGAGTGATAGCAGATGGGGTAGACTTAATCTCAACCATAGGTGTGGGCTCTGTAGTAGCTGGAGTAGTGCCGGCGTTAGCTGGAGGTGAACCTGGGACCTGTGGCTCTAGTGTGAATGATTTTGGGATAGCTAGAGGAGCTGCTCGTGGCAAGGCCACCAGATTCTCATCAGTCTTTATTAGGATGGGTTCCATAGTACATGTGGACTATATGAGGGCCCCAGTGAGAGTCAATAGGAACACCTACTACACTGCATAGTCGATGAATCAACACAGTAAATGGCAGTGAAGTGCTCATCCGAGCTGCAGCCTCGTGAATCTGCTATGAAATGATCCGGGCCCAATCTATAGCATAGCCAGCTGGGATGCTGACCAACAGTACCACTATCTCGAGGGTGATGACATTATCTGTAAAAGTTGGTCTAATACGCCAACGGATAATGGACCACCAAAACTTGGCCCGAAATGAGAGGTGGGCTTTTTCTATAGGATCTGTGTGGTTCGTGACCCACGTTGGCTAAACACCCTCCTCACAAATCTGGCTAGCAATCCACCGTAAAAGCTCCATCCTAGCCCTGATATCCTTCCCAGTCACTGTTGTCCTCATTTTCTCAATACGACTATCATATTTTACGGTGGACTGAGGGGCTATATAAGTAGGCCCAAACTATACTCGGTGGATCGTCTCCTCCGAGATATCAACTCTGCTTCCCTGAACTGTCACCACCTTTAGCCTTGGCTGCTCAATGGTCCTTTTATTCTTCGGCAGTGCTCGACGAGTGTAGCAAGGTATGCATCATAGAACTCACGAACTATGTACGTGGCATATTTGTCCAGCTGCTGCGTGGTCTACCTAAGTCCATGCTCATCCAATCCTACATCTAATCCAAGTACTCTGTCTAATCCTGCATTATTCAACTTGGACTCCTCATGAAATTGATGGACCGAATTGCCATGCCCTTTATCTGCCAACCCCTAGTCGTATATTTCTCTCATTCCAGGTGTACACCATCTACGATCGGCTGGAGGTTGGGATCGGACCTCCTCCTGCTGGGTCTGGGAGGTGTTTTCTGACTCAAACTCAAAGATGGAATGTGAGGGGGTCATCTGTGGCAAGCTGCTGCCTGACCCATCCCCATTGTCCTGTTGTTCTTCCTCTTCAGACTGGGAGGAACTACTCACTTCCATGGGCGTATCTGCTGCAAGTGCCCAGGTCTGAGGTCAATTAGCCTCCAAATCTGGCCTAACTCTATGGACTTCCACAGAGCCCTCGGATTGATCAGTGTCAGAGGATTCAGCCCGCAACCTCCGTTGAAGAGCTTGAGTAGCTCGTTTGTCTTTTGGAGGCATTTTATCTGCAAATAACCCACAAGACATCATTTAAGTTCAAGATATTTGATCTACTGAAATACTTAGCAAAGAACAAGAAACAAAACAACTAACAAATAATTATGCATTGATACAAATGCAGATATGCAGGTACGAGTGCAGTTACAACCCATAGGGTGACCTACGAGTTTTATACTGGCCTCATAGAACTAGTTGTTCCTTTAAAAATGCTTTATGATCACAGATACGAGACGCAGTGATGACTCGTAGGTTGGTCTATAAGTCATAGTCCTAGTCTCGTACCTATTTCCAGAAACATTTTCAAAACTTAACAACGTTTACGAGACCCTCTTTACGAGTCGTACCAAGTACTACGAATTTTATGTGGGTCTCGTATGAGAAATATGAATGTACTGCAAGTCACTTATGTTTGCTATGAGGGGCCATTATGACTTGCATTGGAACTTATGAGTCAAAGGAGTGCCTCGTAGTTGAGCACAGAAGTCACCTACAATGCCTAAGTATTTCCCACGCCAAGCACAAATTCAACACCAAATTTATCTTAATCATGCAAATGAGAGCAAAACAGGACTAAATGACACATAATCAATTCCAAACTAACATTGGCATCTTAAAATGATCATTATCCCTAAGAGTTGAAATCAATTCTAGAATTCATCAAGCACACCAAACATAAAATACATTACAAACTAACACTTGATAACCATACAATGTTCCAAAGGAGTGCAATCACCATTCACAACAATTAATCAAACCCATATGTTTAAGCATAGGCAATCATCTCCATACTACCTACATCTCAACTCCGACAACAATAGTACAATACAAACAAAAAAAATTAATCAGTTTCATGCTCACAATCATACATTAAAGAATATCACCAAGGTTCAATTCACAACTCAATCTTTTTCAAGGCCTACAAACCCTAGATTATGAGTTTAGCTCAAAAATTAATATATGACATACTTAAGCATACTCAAACTAAATGTATACTCATGTAGGGAACAAGCTTGTCAACAGAAATCGAGAATTGTAACCGCGGAGCTTACCAATTTGATTGAGAAGTGAACCAAATGAAAGAGAGAAGATTTTCGTATCAAACCCTAGAAATTTACACCCTAGCCAGAATCTTCACTGGAAAATGACGTGGGCAGTCAGGAATTTGGTTTGAAAAATGACGTGGGTGATTGGAGAGGGTTTCTCGTCGCCTCTTAGGGTTTAAGAATTGAATTTAGGGGTCAAAAATAATTTTCACCCATTTTATAAGCAAACCGGGTCAGATTTTAAAGACTGCAGATCGGGGCTACGAGAGCCCCACTACGAGTTGTAGGTCGTCCTACAACTCGTAGGTACCTATCTCATACCAGACCTGACACTTAGCAAAAATTTAGGAATCATATCTGGGAACTACGAACCCTACTTACGACTCATAGGGAATCCTACGAATTGTAAGGTTGGCTCGTAATGTATGTGCCAACTTCAAGTACTTATTGTTTCCCCCTACGAGGCATAACTACGAGTCGTAGTGAAGACTGCGATTTATAGGCCTTCTCGTAGGGGCTGCTCCAAGTCCAAGTTTTTTCAGATCTTCATGTCTTTCCTTCTCACCTGCATACAAAATCTCAAAGCATAGAAATCCTTAAAATTATTACCATGGCATCATTGTTTGTAAATTTAAATCAAACTACTACTACTACTACCCTATGTCTTAAATAAACAAATAATCAGCAAAATGCTTGGGTTACCTCCCAAGAAGCGCCTTTTTTAACGTCGTGGCCCAACTTTGTCATCTTTCTTTTTCAACTATCATCGAGGGTCCACACTTCACTCTTGCATTCATTTGGGTGTTTCTTGGATTGACGAATATCAACCATAAATTCTGCATCATTAACCCTGAACTGCAGCTGACCTGAATCCATATCCACTAGTGCTCTCCCAGTGGCCAGAAAAGGTCTCCCTAAAATGATGGGCACCTCAAAATCAACTTTGCAGTCGAGGATCACAAACACTGCCAGAAAGATGAACTTATCGACTTTAACAAGCACATCCAAAAGGATTCCCTCCAGCTTTCTAATGGTTCGATATGCCATAAGCAACCTCATTCATGTCGAGTAAGGAGTACCAAGTCCATGCTTTTTGAATACGATAAGAGGCATTAAATTGATTCTTGCTCCTAAGTTATATAATGTTATTGCAAATTCATCGTCGCTGATACTGCAAGGATTGGTGAATACCCTCGAGTCATCTCATTTTTGGGCAAGGCATTTAGTCATAATCGCACTATATTATAAGCGTTATTGTGAGAACTCTTGGCTTAAAGTGCTTTTCTTGGTGACTAAATCCTTCATATATTTAGCATAGCCGGGCATTTTCGCGAATGCTTCTAGGAGAGGGATGTTGATGGAGAGTTTCTTCAACATTGAGAGGAAGTGTTTGAATTTACCCTCATCTTCCTTCTTCTTTAGCCATTGAGGGAAAGGAAGTCGAGGTCTCGAATCATGTTCTTGGCATCTAGGACTAAATTGGTATGATCCATAGGTACGAGTCATTACTCGAGCTACGACTTGTATGTTGGTCTCGTAGTCTTGGTCTTCTATTTTAAGTCCAATATTTTGTCTCTGATTCTTGCTACAAGTCCACCTATACGAGTTATAGTGTGTCTTACGACTCATTAGCTGGGCTCGTAGGGGTGACCTTCATATGGCATATTTCTAATTTTTGGTCTCTAATTCCTGCTACGACACAACCTATGACTCTTTGTGTGTGCTACGACTCGTAGGGGTGATCGTATGGCCTATGCTCCACAAAATCTGCAGCTTTTGTTCAAAATCATGTTAACAACTTTTCTGCAAGATTACCACAAAAACAGATCAAAACACTAATAAGTCACTTTATGGACTCACAAAATCCCTTATTTTAGGCATAAAATGTGCTGTAATTTGACAGCACATCAAGGTCTACGAGCCCAATTCAAAACCCATAGTTTTATCTATGGGCCATAAAGTTGGTTCGTGGACTACAGTGCACAATATGTTTGCTCATTGAGAGTGTTGAACGAGTTAGTATACAGGTCGTGGTGTGAACCACGACCTATAAAATTGGTCGTAGAAGCATTTCTTATTGCTTATTCCGCCCAAGATAGCTGACTTGGCCTTGTACCTGCATATACTTGATAAAACGCACTGATACCCTATATTCCACCAATCCAGAGTCCAAAAATTAAAACCAAAATGGTAAAATTAAACCACCTACAAGTCCAAAAAACTAAAAATAGTACATGGGTACTATTATAACATCAAATATCGTGGGTCGCCTCCCAAGTAGCGCTTGATTCATTATCACAGCAGGACTTTCCCAACTTGGTTATATGAACTTCACCAAGTGGTAAACATTCATCTTCAAGTCGTCAGGCATTTTTATCGAATGACAAATTTTGAAGATGAATTCTTTATCATTCAATCGAAACATGAGTTGGCCTAATTCCATATCCACTAATGCTCGCCAATGGGTGAGAAAAGTCATCCCAAGATGATTAGAATGTCAAAGTTGACTTAGCAATGAAGGATCACAAAGGTTATGGGGAATATGAATATTTCCACTTTGACAAAGACATGATATAATATATATCCCCACAGGCTTCTTCACTGTTCGGTCAGCGATCAACAATTGCATTCTTGTAGGAGTAGAGGCTCCCAAGACTTACTTCTTGAACATTGCATGGGGCATTAGATTTATAATGGAATCTAGATCACATAATGCCTTTGCAAACTTAACATATCCAATGGTATAGGGTATGGTGAATGCTCTAGGATATTTTCGCTGTTGCACTAAGGACATTTTTACTATAACACTACAATGTTAAAGCTCTTAGGAGAGCTGTTGGTTTACAGTCCACTTCTTCGTAACCAAGTCCTTCATGAACTTTGCATACCCAGGCCTCTTCTCCAATGCCTCAATGAAAGGGATGTTGATGGAGAGTTGCTTCTGCATGGAGATGAAGTGTTGGAATACCTTCCTCTTCCTTGTTTTTGAGTCTTTGAGGGAAAGAAGGGGGAGCTTTAGGAATGGGTTTCAACTTCTTTAGCATCACTGATGCATCACTCGCCCATCCTTTGCACGAGTATCTCCGGTCTCTTCATTATTGGTCTCAACCATCTCTTTGCGAACATCATCATTATCAAGTGGCATTAGAGGGTCAATGGTTTGTTTGTTGCCATGAGCCATCACTGCCATACACTACGCTTCATTCTTTGTGTTCTAAACTATGTTATTGGCAACTGTACCTTTCTGACACTAGTTTAATTGAGTCAACATTTGATTAAATTCTTTCTCCAGATGCTTGATAGCAATAGAATGAGACTCAATTTTCTAATTAATACTGGAGATGTCAGATTTCATCCCCTTCAAGGTCTCATCCTAAGCGTCAGCCTTCTTAAACAGTCGATCAAACATCTCCTCAACTCAAGAACTACCATTAGCAAAATCTTGATTATGTGGTGGCACATATAAACTATTTTTGTAACCATCATTGCATCCCTAATCAACATCTCTGTCGTGGCTCCTATTACTATCCTAGTAACCTCCTCATTTATTATCTCTAAAAGTGCCATCCCTGTTAAAGTTCTGACCTTGGTTTCAGTTGCCTTGACACCAATAGATCTGATTGTACCCTTGAGTGTTGGTCTGGAAACCCATCATCTAATCAGTGATGAAGCAAGTGTCCTTCTCATAGTAAGGCTCCTCATACATGGGTGCTTTGAAGGCTGATGAGCTACTGCATTCACTTGGTCTTAGTTCTACTACATCAACAACTCCATATTGGTAATAATTTAAGTAAGCTCTTGCATCATATCCTAATTTATCTTTGCCTGCGCTAAACTAGTATTGACTTTGAACGAGCTCTTAGTTGTTGACTTGTCTCTCGTCCCCATGCATGATTTTTCTTTGACTACTTTCTCCAACCTTTCGGCAATAACCAAAAATGGATGACTAAAAATGAGCCTTATATGATGTGGCAGCAACAACTTGGCTATTTTCATCCAAGGCTTGATAGAAGATCTCTACTAAGGCATCATCCATGATCTTGTGGTCCGAGACACTCTTCAAGCACTTTGGGAACCTCTACCATGTGGTGCTGATCGAATGACCAGGAAGTTGCTTGAAGTTGTTAATCTGGTCTTTCAACTTTAGCTTCTTTACCTCAGAAAGAACCTCTCCAAAAAGACATTTTTCAATTCTACCTAGGTGGTGACCGAACTCTGTGGGAGCTCGGATAACCATAGTTTTGTATCACCTTTTAGAAGCATTGGGAAGATACGAAGCCCAATGGTATCCATGGACAAATTCTAGCTTTCCATTATGCTCTTACAAATAAAGAGAATGTCGTGTAGGTGATTATGCAAATCCTAATGGTAGTCCCCCGAACAACCCGTGATTTTGCAATATTTAAAGTAACCTACTAAAAATAACTAACTTTGTCTCATCCGAAAATAGAGGTAACATAATAGCTCTAGTGATATCCATCAATAAAGGATCAAGCCAATATTGATTCCATGTATAAGTTGTAGCTTGAAGATCCTATGGTGGTGTATTAACGTCCTCAAGTGGATGAAGCTTATCATTATCATAGTTCTAGTTCAGTGTTGTATTCATTGCCTCATATGCAACATTGTTTGCGTAGTTCAAGGCCATTCTTCTCAATGTTTTTTGGATCTCAGGGTCAAATGGAGTCAAGGGTATGCCTTGACTTTGAGTGTTGTGCATACACTACACCTGCACGCTGAATAAAAACAAAAGCATTAAAACACGTAAAATAAGAAAAATAAGGATTAATTCCCACATTACTCAAATTAAACCAGTCTAGGCATATTCTCCGGCAACGACGCAAAAATCTTGATGTCATCCAAGATACACCTCCATTTTGAAGGTTAAAAAAATCGGTGTCAAGATACATAACCTAACAAAGGTTAGGATCAAATTCCACATGGAATATGGTATATTCGGAGTAATTGCAAGCAAGTCAAGTGAATTAACCTACTTATCTCCTGAAATGGGTGGTTTGTAGATTGCAGAAAGTAAACCTAAACTAGAATAATGGTTGTGAAACCAGTTATAGAAGTTACTAAGGTGTTGTGTTCCCCATGACTCCTTGACATAGTATTCCTGGATAATCATAATCTTTTCTAGTATGTTGCATGCAGAATGGAAAGTTAAGTTTACCAAATCCTTTGATCCAGTCGAGAGGTAAATTTCACTACGTGATTTGATCCATCCTCATAATGTGAAATTACTAACCCTTACCTATTGTCCTAGTACAACCTCCCCTTGATCTAGTTTGATTTATTAGACTAGTACAAACCAGTCGAATCCTGCTAATTAATATTTTTTCCCATTCATTACTACCTTGATCTAGTCAGTAACAACTAGGTGAGTTCTAATGTTGGCCACCATTAAAAAGCAATCAATGCATGCATAATTTCCAAGAATTACAAATTATCAGGCTTTACCTTGTTAGTTCTTCATGGTTCCCACAACCCTAGTTGTGGATTTAGCTATTCATAATCATAGTAGATGCAAGAATCATAATATAGAATAGCATCATTGAGCACTTAAGCTGATAAATTTAAGAATAAGAAATCTTAAATTCTTCACTAAAAATCACAAAGTATTGTTAAAAAGCACAAAGTTGTTTTCCGAGTATCTCGTGTGCCTCTATGCACTTTTTTTCGTCTCTATCATTCTCTTTCTCCTTTTTTCTATGTCTAAAATAACCTAAAAACCTATTATAGAAGTCCACAACAAAGTAGAAAAACTGAATTTGGCAGGCAATATGATCAGGGTTACAGGTTTACAAACTTCTACGGCCTAGACCTAGGTTTTATAGTCTTCAATCTTCAAAACTGGGCATCACTTCTATAGAAGCTTTCTATGGGTCGTATTTAGATTTACAGCTGGTATAAGGTTTCACCTGATAGATTTTCAGAAACTCCCAAAATTCTGATCCTCAAGGCATGAAACTTGATCTATGACTCGTACAAAATTCCATGGCTCATCTAACAGTTCATGGATACAACTGCAGAAAATAGTCCCTTCACTGGATTTCAATTACTAAACCACTCTACGGCTCGTGAAAATTTCCATAGCATGTATAGTGTTTCATACTTCACCAAAAATGCAGCATCTGCAAACTTTGCCCCAAATCATGTCAAATCCTATAATCTGAATAATAAATATATAAACATATCAAACCCACGAACATCGCTTTGAGAATACATAAAACTTAAAGATTTAAGCATCAAAAGTTTTGTATTTTGATAGCACATCGCCCACATCAAATCGTTAAACCCTAACCATACATACTTTGAAATCATATATTTTTTCTTGAAAATTATATACATCATGAAATTCATCATAATTCATGCATAATAAGGTAAATCACTATAAGGACATGGACTTTGTATAACCTTAATAGTGCTTGGAATTTGGTTCCTAAAAGTTTTTGACCAAGTTGACACCTTTTGGACACCTCCATGGGTCGTGTAACTCACCATAGGCCATGTAGAGAAGCCTTGAGGTGGCCCTTGACCTTGTGTGTAGAGTGTTATCCTTATGTTGGAGTTTGAGACCAAGGCACATACCATATGAATGCACATGGTCTGTGTGGAACTTTATGTGTCGTGGGGTGACTTGTGTGGTGTAGACTTGGACTTGAAAATCGCATTTTTGGCTAAGGCTTCTCACACATGAACCTCATATGGTCTGTATAACCCTTCACGGTCCATTTGGCCCTCCGTATAAGCATTGAAGTGAAAATTTTCTATGTATGGAATCACCATCTTGGGACATTATTAGTAAAGCTTTTTGGCTAAGTAAAGCACTATAGGAAATGGCACAGTCCATGTGACCCCTATATGGGACCCCCAAATCAGTTTATACTCCTTCATTACTATTCGTTCTTATTCTAACACTTAGCTTCTCATTCACATGCTGAAACGCTTTCCGAATTCTCTTTTTGAGCTTTAACCGGAGGATTTCGGTAGAACCTTTAAATTCAAGATAAATTCACATTCAATCTATCAATCCAAGCTTATTTAATTCGGTTAGTTTCATCATAGGTCTCCTACATCAAGCCAAAAAGAAATTCCATCGGTAAGCTTTTCACATGAACCAGTGGAAGGGTCAATTTAAATGGTCATATCTCATAGCACAAAATGCACTAGGTGACATACAACTACCAAATCGAATCGCATTGAATTAGCTTTCCAATGAATCCAGTTTCACCTAATTCCAAGTTCAGATCAAGATGTTATGTCCATTTTTGTAAAGCTGTCCGTGTTGTGTTCTCGCTGTTTTGGCTAAGTGAGGCTTCACAGAAGGGCACATGGTCTGTGTGCCTTTGTGTGGAGCGTGAGACCCTCCACGGGACATTTGGAAATAATTTATGTTCTTATTTCATTAATTGCATTTTCATAATTATGGCTACTCCTAAGGGACTTTATTACTTCCTATGCAATCCTAAGATATTCAAATGACCTATAACCTTCTTCTCTCATTCAAATGCATTCTCACACTTAAAATTATATTCAAACACTCTCTTAAGAACTCCCCTAAAGTGAACCTTAGAGGATTTTCTTGAAGACTATGGAAAGGCTCGCTTCTTCATCAAATTTCTTCCTATTTCTTCTTGGATAGCAAAGGTATGTGAGATTGATTCATGGTCACCTTCAACCATGAAGTCCCAACACTTTTACACTTGATTTTATGGATTTTAGCTTACTTTAATTGTTGGTTTTTAAGATTATTTTTTACTTAAATAAATCAAGATATGGACTATATTTTAGTATTGATTTTAGTGTGAATCAAGCCCTAATATATTGAATTGCATGATTATTATAAAGATTTGAATATGCATTGTCCCTTTGAAGATTGATCTAAGCATGGGTAATATAAATTGTGATTTCGATGTGGATTTTACATATGCATTTACATGATGTCACGACCCAAGCCTAGGTCTCAGATGTGACACGGCGAATGGGAACCCAAAGGGGCCCCAAACAAGTCTCATAGCATATCATTCACACCTCCTTGGTCGCAGAAGAAAAATAAACAACACAAGAAATATAATAAGGGAAACAGGACTAAGTGAAATCTTTGGTAATCATAAAACATTTCAAGAGTCAAGTTCATAGCATATTTACATCTTAATATCTAACAACACCTCTAACATGGAATGGAGCTGGGGCCAAGACACTTTTTGGGCTCACCCTCATAGTATCAAGCGTTCAACATAAAGAGATATCAAATAGTAAGAGTAGCATAGATAGTGTCCTCGGACTTGAGGACTCACCAAAGCTTATCTTCTAGAGTACCAAAACTAGCCACGTAGGGGATGATCGAGAAGTGCTCCGGTTCCTACATGGTAACATCATGTAGGCATAGAGTATGCATTAGTATTTTTGAATGTACTAAGTATGTAGGAGGCAGTGCAACAAGACATAAGCCAAGATAGTCAAAATGCATAATCATATGCAATGGATAAGTATGATATCAATCTGACGCGCATGATCAATGCTTGAAGTAGAACATGTTTGTAGGTCATATAACTTGAAAAATATATATTACATGTGTGGGAAGAGACCGAAACCAACATAGACCAAGCAAACTACTACTTGGAATCCAAGGCATGTCACCCCCTGTAAGGTGATTGAGGTATCTACCCCTTGACAATGTTATTGCGCATGTTACCCCCCAACAAGGTGATCTAGGTATCCATCCCTTAACATGGTGATTGGGAATGTCAACCCCCAATAAGTGATTGAGGTATCCACCCTCAACATAGTGATTGGGAATATTACCCCTCAACAAGGTGATTGAGGCATGTCACCCCCTCAACAAGGTGATTGGGCATGTCGCCACCCACCAAGGTGTGGTCTACTTGCAACACCATATATATTTTTCATGAATTTAATTCATACATGCAAGACTTTAATAATCATATACTCACTTGATTTGTAAACCATGTAATAGATCATCAATAACTTGAGAAACCTTGTCAAGACATTTTATCAAACACTTGGTTAGTTCATAATGCTAGTTCAAAATGATGCAATTCAAGAGTGAAATGATATGAGAAAACTCAATGTAAATCAACCCACCAACACATAGTAAAACCTTTATGTAGGATACCTTGAAATCCATCGTCAAATCTCATAATAGATCATAGTTTCATAGGTCAAAACATACATAGTCTCAATAGACAAAACAATTCATAATATAAGCTTCAAATAGATAGACATGCATAATCAATCCTCATTTCATAAAACCCTAACATAATTTATAGTCAAAAGCCATAATAAAAGATACCCATAGAAGATACAATTTGAAAACATGAAAATTTCATACAAAGTATGATTGGGTTCCATGGGCGAAAGGACCCAATGGATGAAATACATATCTAAATTTGGGATTGCTTGATGTAAACTTGGAAGGACGCTTACCTAAATTTAGGAATTTCTTGATGTAAACTTGGAAGGAGGCTTGGAGCTTGGATTGAGTTCTTGAGATCCAATGTGAGCTTGAAATCCTTGGATTTTAATGGGAATTTGATAAAGTATTGAAGAGGTTTTAGAGAGGGTTTTTGAGTGATATAGAGATGAAAAATGGCTAAGTGTGGGATATTCATGTGTAAATGGGCATGGGGCCATTACCCCAATGTACTTATGCCAAAACAGAAAAATAAGGAAAACCCAACACTAGTCCGTGATGGGTCCACATCGCAGACCAATTGCATACAACTATTATTTTCAAAAAATTAGTGAAAATAATTTTTCACTACGGATCTTCTTAAATTCGGATTATACCCATTTCCCACTTAATTTTTCCCCTTTATCAAGAATATGAAGTCATATTTTTTATATCATACACGAATTTTGAGATATATGAAAATTACAATTATTGGCATTTTCGAAGCACACTTTGGGGAGTTTCAATATCCCCCTTGAGAACATTCGTCCCCGAATATCAAAGAAACGTACATGAGAAAAATAATCAAGATGAGTTCAGCCCAACACATGAATGCAACAATGCACTTAATCACCATTTCAAAATCATAACACATGTAAAAATCACCATAAACTTGTCAACATAAACATTAATGCATGCAATGACATAAGGGCTGAAACATAAGACTTGAAATCACATAGGGGACTTTAATTAGTACCTTAGGCTTGAGTAGAATGAAAGAGATAGGGATATTATTTTTGCATGTCCGCCTCGGCTTCCATATAGCACTCTCAACTTGATGGTTTCTTCAAAGGACCTTGATGGAAACAACATCCTTGTTCCTCAACCTCTTCACTTGTCTATTAAAAATTTCTACCGGAAACTCTTCATAAGTCAAATTGTCTACCACCACACTGACAATAGCACTTGGGTCACCCACACACTTCCTCAACATAGACACATGAAAGACTGGATGAAATATATTCATATCATTGGGCAACTCCAACTTATAGGACACCTTACCAATTCTCCTCAACACTCTCTCGGGACCAACAAATCGTGGACTCAATTTACCCTTCTAACAAGAATAAACCACACCCTTCATGGGTGAGACCTTCAAAGAGACCCAATCGCCAAACTTAAATTCAAGATCCCTTCTCCTCACATCGGCATAGGACTTTTGACAACTTTAGGCTACTTTCAATCAGTCTCTTGTCAACCTTACCTTCTCCATGGACTCCATAACCAGATCCAAACCCAACAAAGCTATCTCCCCCACCTCAAAACATCCAACCAGGGACCTATAATATCTACAATAGAGAGCCTCAAAAGTAGCCATACCAATACTAGAATGATAGCTATCATTGTAAGCAAACACAACGAGTGGAAGGTGATCATACCAACTACCTTAAACTCTAATACACAAGCTCTAAGCATATCCTTAAGAGTTTTGATAGTCCTTTCAGCTTGGCCGTCCATTTGAGGGTGAAAGGCCGTACTAAGCCTTACCTTGGTACCAAGACCTCTTTGGTAGGATCTCCAAATGTGAGAAGTAATTGAGTACCACGATCCAATAAGATAGACAAGGGCACCCCGTGAAATCTAACCAATTCCTGAATGTACAACTTAGCATAATCTTCGGCACCATAAGTAGTCTTAACCGGTAGGAAATGAGCTGACTTTGTCATTCTATCAACCACGACCCAAGTAGAATCAAAACCCTGTCTAGTATTAGGCAACCCAACCGCAAAATCCATGTTAATTTCATCCCACTTCCAAGTGGGAATCTCTATATTTTGGGTTAGGCTGCCTGACCTTTATTGTTCGACTTTGACTTGTTGGCAATTATTGCAATTGGATAAAACTTACCAATATCTCTCCCACCCCACCAAAATACTTCCGTCAAATTTCTACACATCTTGATAGAACTGAGATGAATAGAATAGATAGAATTATGAGCCTCATTAAGAATCTTCTCGCTCAATCGTCAATACAAGGCACACACAATCTACCTTGGTACCTAAGGGCACCATCTCCCCCTTGGGAGAAAACCTCCACCTTACCATCTCTCACCAAGGCCTTCAATTCTAACAAGGCGAGGTCAAGATCTTGCTTTGCCATCACTTCCTCCACCATTGAAGATTTAGAACCATCAACAACCACAACCCCACCATTATCAACCTCCTCCAACCTAAATCCTAATCTAGCCAACCGATAAACTTCTCTAGCCACCTCTTTGCCACTATCATCAACATGAGCTAGGCTACACATAGACACCCTAGTCAAAGCATCGACCAAAATATTTGCCTTATCGGGGTGATAATGCACACTCATATCATAATCCTTAAGAAGCTCTAACCACTTTCGTTGTATCAAGTTGAGATCTTTTTGGTTGAACACATATTTGAGACTCTTATGATTAGTGAACACATCAACATGCACTCCATACAAATAAAGATGCCAAATTTTCAAAGCAAATACCACGGCGGCCAACTCAAGATTATGGGTAAGATAATTCTTTTTATGCATCTTAAGTTGTATAGATGCATAGCATATCACCTGACCATTTTGCATCAATATACAACCCAAACCAATTATTGTGGCATCACAATATACAACAAACCCTTCTAACCCTTCCGGTAGTGACAAGATAGGAGCGGAGAAAAGTTATCTTTCAAGGTTTGGAAACTCTTTTCACACTCATCGGTCCACACAAATTTAGACTTCTTTTGAGTCAACTTAGTCATAGGTGAAGCAATAGAAGAGAACCCATTCACAAACCTCCGGTAATAACCCAGTAAGCCCAAGAAGCTTCTAATATTCGATGGAGTCAAAGGTCTAGGCCAATTTCTAATCACTTTCGTCTTTTTAGGATCCACCTTAATACAATCCCCCGACAACACATGACCTAAAAAGGCAACCTCTTGCAATAATAACTCATACTTGTTATACCTAGCATACAACTTCTCTTCCCTCAATATTTTTAGCACCACCCTCAAATGACTCACATGCTCCACCTTACTATGGGAATAAATTAAGATATTATCAATGAATACCACCACAAACAAATCAAGGTAGGACTTGAAGACCCTATTCGTAAGATACATGAAGATAGTTGGTGCATTGATCAACCCAAAAAAATACCCATAAATTCACAGTGCCCATACCTAGTCCGGAAGGCCATCTTGGGAATGTCATACTCCCTCACTTTCACTTGGTGATACCCGGACCAAAGATCAATCTTAGAGAAGTGACTAGCCCTTTTTAGTTGGTCAGAAAGATCATCAATCCTTGGTAGAGGATAGTTATTCCTGATGGTGACTCAATTAAGTTGTTGGTAATCAATACACATCCTAAGAGAACCATCTTTCTTCTTCATAAACAACACCAGTGCACCCCAAGGTGATTGGCTAGGCCTAATAAAACCCTTCTCCAACAAATCCCTCAATTGATCATTCAACTCCTTTAACTCTGCCGTGGCCATACAGTAAGGGGGAATAGAAATAGGTTTAGTATCGGGAAGGAGGTCTATGCAAAAATCTATTTCCCTTTTGGGAGGGACACCATGATGCTCACTAGGGAAGACATCTAGGAACTCATTAACCACCGGACCAACTCTATAGGAAGTACTTTGGACTTAACATCCCTAACTCTCACAAGATGATAGAGACACCCCTTAGAAATCAACTTTTGGGTTTTACTGCAAGAAATGAATCTACCCTTGACCACCACATCATGACTCTCCCACTCAAGGATAGGTTCATTAGGGAATTGGAATTTGACCCTACGGGTTCTACAATTAATAGAGGCATAATATGCATGCAACCAATCCATCCCAAGAATGACATCAAAATCTATCATATCCAACTCAATAAAATCACAAGGCAATATTTTATGCAAAATAAAAATGAGATAATTCTTATAGACCCTTCTAGAAATAATAGATGTGCCAACGGGTGTAGACACCTCATATCGCTCACGCAATAATTTGGGTTCAACATGAAACTTTTTGGTAACAAAAAGAGTAACAAAATAAAGAGTGGCACTCGGTTCTATCGATGCATACACATCAAAATTAAAGACTTTATCATATCAGTGATGACATCGGGCATCTCATCTACCCCTTGTCTCCTTTGGAGAGCATAGAACCGATTGTGCTTTAGAGCACCACCATGTTGGTCAGTTGAGATCCACAACTGGGTGAACACCTTCGTTGTCTCAAGTTGAGATCTTTTTGGGTGAACAATATGGGAGACTCTTATAATCTGTGAACACATCAACACGCACTCCATATATATAATGATGCCAAATTTTAAAAGCAAATACCATGGCGACCAACTCAAGATCATGGGTAGGATAATTCTTTTCATACATCTTAATTTTTCTAGAAGCATAAGCTATCACTTACAATTTTGCCTCAAAATACAACCCAAACCAATTCACAAGGAATCACAATATACAATAAATCCTTCCAACCCTTTCTGTAGAGGCTATTAGGCATTTTAGGTAATGTTTCCCTTCTTCTTACTCTTTGCCTTGACCCACGTTAAGTGAACCACAGCTATGAGCAAGAGGTTATTAGGAATTTTAGGTAGCATTTCCCTTTTTCTTACTCTTTGCTGTGCTATAGAAGTTAAGGTAAGGTTTACCCTAACGAATGTTCTTTTCTATGCTAGATCATGCTAATCCCAAGAGGAAGAAGAGCCTGCACTGCCAAAGAACAATTGGCTCATGAAAAGTTCGAGGATGTTATTTCCATGCATGCTCAAGCCATGACCAATCAAATCAACCAAGGGGCCTAAGCCCCTCATGCTCCTACTTTGGCATTTAGGGTAAGGGATTTCATATGGATGAGCCCATCAGAGTTTAATTGGTCTAAAATCCATGATTACCCTTAAGAATTTATTGATGCAGTATATAAAGTGTTGTCTATCATCGGGGTTAGATCAGACGAGAAGATGGAGTTGGCAGCATACCAACTCAAGGGGGTGCTCAAATATGGTATGTCCAATGGAAAGAAGAGAAAGGGAATAACAATGTGATTCTTTAGGAGGAGTTTAAGGTGGCTTTCCTTAACCGGTTCTTCCCTCTTGAGCTTACCAAAATAATGGACTTTATGAATTTAAAGCAAGAATCTATGAGTGTGAGGGAGTATGCCCTCAAGTTCAAGCAACTCTCAAATATGCTCCACAATTAGTTGTCGATGCGAGGTCTAGAATGAACAAATTTATGATAGATGTATCCGATTTGGTGAATGAGGAGTGTCGTGCCACCATGTTGATAAGTGACATGGATTTGTACCACCTAATGACATATGTCGAATAATTGGAAGGGGAGAAGCTTAGAAAAAAGAGGAGTGGTGAGGCCAAAATGGCCCGTTTTGATAGTAAATTCCAAAGTCTCAAAGGTGGTCGGTTTCATCAAGGCCAAGGGTCTTCTTATACTCCTAACAGGAGGTTTGTCAATGAAAACCCAAGGGTCCAAGGTGATGGGGTGCTGGTGCCTAATGCTGTGTGTCCAAAATATGCTGAGGGTCATAATGGCCCATGTGTGAGGGATACTAATGCTTGTTATAGTTGTGGAGAAGTCGGGCATAAGGCAATGGGTTTCCCTCATAATTGGAACAAGGGTAGGGATGTTCGTCCACAAGGTGCTAATGCAGTTCCTAAGGGAAGAGGTAGCCAACAAGGTGGTGCCCTAAAGCATATCGGTTTTATGCTCTCCAAGGGAGACAAGGAGTAGATGAGGTGCCCGATATCATCATTGGTATGTTAAAAGTCTTTGATTTTGATGTGTATGCATTGATAGACCCGGCTGCCACTCTTTCTTTTGTTACTCTTCTTGTTTCCAAAAAGTCTCATGTTGAACCTGAATTGTTTTGTGATCCATATGAAGTGTCTACTCTGGTTGATGCATCTATTGTTGCTAGAAGAGTCTATAAAAATATCCTATTTTCATGTTGCATAAAATATTGCCTTGTGATATTGTTGAGTTGGATATGGAAGATTTTGATGTCATTCCTGGGATGAATTGTTTGCATGCATACTATGCTTCTATTGATTGTAGAACTTGAAGGGTCAAATTCCAATTTCCAAATGAATCCATTCTTAAGTGGGAGATTCATGACGTGGTGGTCAAGGGTAGATTCATTTCTTGCATTAAAGCCCATAAGTTAATTGATAAGGGGTGTCTCTATCAACTTGTGAGAGTTAGGGATGTTGAGTCCAAGGTCCTTCCTATAGAGTAAGCTCCGGTGGTTAATGAGTTTCTTGATGTCTTCCCTAATGATCTTCTCGGTGTTCCTCCCAAAATAGAATTAGATTTCGCATAGACCTCCCTCTTGATACTCAACTTATTTCTGTTCCCCCTTACCATATGCCCCAACAAAGTTAAAGGAGTTGAAAAAGCAATTGAGGGATTTGTTGGAGAAGGGTTTTCTTACGCCTAGCCAATCACTTTAGGGGTTCGCTAGTGCTATTTGTGAAGAAGAAGGATGGGTCTCTTAGAATGTGCATTGATTACCAGCAACTTAATAGAGTCACCATCAAGAATAAGTACCTTTTACCAAGGATTGATGATCTATTTGACCAACTTCAATGGGCTAGTAACTTCTCTAAGATTGATCTTTGGTGCAGGTATCATCAAGTGAAAGTGAGGGAGTGTGACATTCCCAAGATGGCCTTTTCGACTAGGTATGGGCACTATACGTTTGTGTTATGTCTTTTGGGTTGAACAATGCACCAGCTATCTTTATAGATCTTATGAATAGGGTCTTTAAACCCTATATTGATTTGTTTGTTTTGGTTTTCATTGATAATATTTTTATCTATTCCCATAGTGAGGAGGAGCATCTGAGTCATTTGAGGGTGGTGCTACAAAAATTAAGGGAAGAGAAATTGTGTACTAAATATGAGAAGTGTGAGTTGTGGTTGCAAGAGGTTGCCTTTCTAGGCTTTCTAGGTCATGTTGTGTCGGGGGATGGTATTAAGGTGGATCCTAAAAAGATTAAAGTGATTAGAAATTGTTCTAGACTTTTAACTCCATAAGATATTAGAAGCTTCTTGAGCTTAGCGGGTCATTACCGAAGTTTTGTGAATGGGTTCTCTTCTATTGCTTCTCCTATGACTAAGTTGACTCAAATGAAGGCTAAATTTGTGTGGATAGGTGAGTGTGAAAAGAGTTTCCTAACCTTGAAAGATAAGCTTGTCTTCGCTCCTATCTTGTCACTACCGGAAGGGTTAGAAGGGTTTGTTGTGTATTCTAATGCCTCAAGAATTGGTTTGGGTTATGTATTGATGAAAAATGGTAAGGTGATATCCTATGCTTCTATACAACCTAAGATGCATGAAAAGAATTATCCTACCCATGATCTTGAATTGGTAGTCGTGGTATTTGATTTGAAAATTTGGCATTATTATTTGTATGGAGTGCATGTTGATATGCTTACCAATCATATGTCTCGAATATGTGTTTACCCAAAATGATCTCAACTTGTGACAATGAAGGTGGTTAAGCTTCTTAAAGATTATGATATGAGTGTATATTATCACCTTTATAAGGCTAATATGGTGGCCAATGCTTTGAGTAGGGTGTCTATGGGTAGCCTATCTCATGTTGATGGTTTTTGTCAAGAGGTGGCTAGAAAGGTCCAATGGTTGGCTAGATTGGGGGTTAAGTTGGAAGAGGTTAAAAATGGTGGTGTAGTGGTGATTGATGGTTCTAAATCTTCATTGATTGAGGAGCTGAAGGCAAAGCAAGATCTTGACTCTGCCTATTAGAATTGAAGGCCTTGGTGAGAGATGGTAAGGTGGAGGTTTTCTCCCAAGGGGGAGATGCTTCCCTTAGGTACCAAGGTAGATTGTGTGTGCCTTGTGTTGATGACTTGAGAGAGAAGATTCTCTATGAGGAATGTTGCAATTATATTCACCCCGGTTCCACCAAGATTTATAGAGATTTTAGGGAAGTGTTTTGGTGAGATGGTATAAAGAGAGACATTGCTAAGTTTGTGTCCGGTTGCCATAATTGCCAACAAGTGAAAGCTGAGCATCAAAGGCTTGGTGGCCTAGCCCAATATATAGAGATTCATACTTGGAAGTGGGAGGAAATCAACTTGGATCTTGAGGTTGGGTTGCCTAAGACTAGAAAGGATTTTGATTCTATTTGGGTTGTGGTTTATAGAATGAAAAATTTAGCTCATTTCCTACCCATTAAGACTACATATGGTGCCGAAGATTATATCAGGTTGTACATTTATGAGTTAGTTAGATTGCATGGAGTGCCTTTGTCTATCATATCGGATCGTCGTGCTCAGTTCACTTCACAATTTTAGTGGTCCTTCCAAAGAGGTCTTGGTACCAAGGTAAAGCTTAGTATGGCCTTTCACCTTCAAACGGATGGTCAAGCCAAAAAAACTATCGAAACTCTTGAGGATATTCTTAGAGCTTGTGTATTGGAGTTTAAGGGTAGTTGGAATGACCATCTTCCATTGATTGAGTTTTCTTATAATAATAGCTATCATGCAAGCATTGGTATGGCTCCTTTTGAGGACCTTTATGGTAGACATTGTAGATCACTGGTTCAGTGGTTTGAAGTGGGAGAGATGGCTTTATTGGGTCTAGATTTGGTTATGGAGGTCTTAGAGAAAGTGAGGTTGATAGTAGAGAAGTTGAAAACACCCCAAAGTTGTCAAAAGTCCTATGCCGATGTGAGGAGAAGGGATCTTTAATTTAAGGTAGGTGATTTGGTCTATTTAAAGGATTCACCCATGAAAGGTGTGGTTCGTTTTGGTAAAAAGGGTAAATTGAGTCTAGCATTTATGGGTCCTTATAGGTTGTTGAAAAAGATTTTTAAGGTTGCCTATGATTTGGAGTTGCTTAGTGAAATGGACTAAGTACATTCAGTTTTCTGTGTGTCTATGTTGAGGAAGTGTGTGGGTGAACCAAATGCTATTGTGCCTCTTGATGTTATGGGTGTTATTGGAGACAATTTGACTTATGAAGAGGTTTTGGTAGAAATTTCAGATAAACAAGAGAATAGGTTGAGGAACAAGGATGTTGCTTCTGTCAAGGTCCTTTGGAGAAACCAACAAGTTGAGAGTGCTACATGGGAAGCCGAGGCGGACATGCAAAAGTGATATCCCTATCTCTTCCATTCTACTCAAGCCTAAGGTACTAATCTAAGTGCCTTACATGATTTCAAGTTTTTAAGTTTCAGCCCTCATGGTGTTTTCATACATTCATGCTTAAATTGACAAGATCATAGTGATTTTGACTCTTACGTTGAGATTTTTGAAATGATGTGTAAGTGCATTGTCACATTGTTGTGTGGGATAAAATTATCTTGATTATTCCTCTTATATATGTTTCTTTAACATTCGAGGACGAATGTTCCCAAGGGGGATATATTGAAATGACTCCAAAAGTACCCAAAAATGTGCCTTGGAAGTGCTTATAATTGTAATTTCCATAATCCATGCGTAATCAAAAATCTGACTTCATATTATTGTATAGGGAGCGAAATTGAGTGGGAAATGGATATAACTTGAATTTTGGAGGACCCATAGTGAAAAAGAATTTCACCAAAATTTGATTTCCAGTAGCTGTTCGGATTGGCTCCATGACGCAGAACTATCGCGTAGTAGTGTATTTGATGCTAGATTTTCTAATCTCGATCCAAGGCTTTGGAGTCTTGGGCCTAAGACTTCCTATGCATAAAAACACCTATACTGTGTCATTTTTCCACCTCATATCATTCAAGACATTCCCCAAAACCCTCTCTAACACGTAGACAAATATTTCACCCAAAATTCAAGTGTCCCAATTTCATTCCAGATCTAAGATTTCATTCTAGCTTCAAGTTCTCAATCAAATCTTCAAGTCCTTTCACCCATGGTGCCCCGACCTTCTTTTTTATAGAAATTGCATTTTTCTAAGTTGATTTACTTCTGGGTCTTACTTATTATGAATTTTACTATGAACTATGTTGGGGTTTCATAAAATTGTGACTGTTAAAGCATGTTTTGAGCTATGAATCTATGATCTATTCTGAGATTTTATAAAGTGTTTCAATGTATATTGCATGAGGTTACTACTAAGTAATAGTGGGTTGATTTACTTCAAGTTTTCTTGCATGATTTCACTCTTAAATTGCGTGGTCTTATACTAGCACGACACATCCACCAAGTGTTTGATAAAATGTCCGGTTAAGGAATCTTGAGTTGTTGAAAGCCTTGTGCATGGTATATGATTTAAGTGACTTTATGATAATGAAAGGAATATATATACGAGTTGTTATAGAAAGTATCTATAGTGTTATGAGATGACCATACCAAAGATGAGGGGTATGTACCTCATCCACCTTGTTGGGTGGTGGAAATCCCATACTACCATAGATGAGGGGTATGTACCTTATCTAGCTTATCGGATGGTGGCAATCCTGTACTACCATAGATGAGGTGTATGTACCTCATCCACCTTGTTGGGTGGTGGCAATCCCGTACTACCAAAGATGAGTGATATATACCTCATCCACCTTCCAAGCGGGTGGCAAGCCTTGGATTCCAAGTACTAAGTAGCTTGGTCTATGATGATGGTCTCTTCCTACACATGCAATATGTTATATGTAAGCTTATTTTACTTCAAGCATTATTCATGCATGCCATGTTATAAATATACTATCTCTTGCTTACGATTATGCATTTCGATTATGTTTCCTATCTCTTGTTGAATTACATCCTACATACTTAGTACATTCAAATGTACTAACGCATACTCTATACCTACATGATGTTACCATGTAGGAACTAGAGCTCCACTTGATAACCTACCTCTACGTGGCTAGCACTATCTCTTCAAGTAAGTTTGGTGAGTCCTCAACTTCGAGGACGATACCTTTTAATCTTATGTTATGCATCTCTCTTTCATTTAGTGTATACTTTGACTATGAGGGTGAGCCTAGAAAGTTGTCTTGGTCCCTGCTCAATTCTAAGTTTAGAGGTGTTCTTGGACAAGTGGTGTAATGATGCTTTGAGCTTAACTCTCTTGACTCTTGTATGTTTCTAATCTATGAAAGACTCCCTTATCCCTCTTACCCTTATTTTATGTTTTCTTGTTGTTGTTGAATTGCTTCTGCAGCCAAGGATGTGTAATGATATGCTAAAAGGATTGTTTGGGGTCCCTTTAGGTTCCCTATTTGTTGTGTCACATCTAGGCCCTAGATCTGGGTCGTGACAATTCCCATGGTGGAGATATTGAAACGCCCCAAAAAGTGTCTGAAAATGTGCCTCAAAAATGCCATATTTGTAATTGTCATATATCTTAAAATTCATGCGTAATATCAAAAATCTGACATCATATTTGTAATCAAGGGGAAAAATTAATAGGGAGATGGGTCTAACCCAGATTTTAGAGCAACCCTATCCCAATTTAATTTTCCCAACAATTCCTTATCCAGTGTCGATTCGTATCCCTAGCGTAATGCAGCCAGGGTAAGGAGACGTGTATTTTTATCGCCAGTTCAATGTTTCGGTCCAAGGCCTTTGGGTCTTGGGCCTAAGCCTTCCCATGAGTAAAAACACCTATACTTATTCATTTTCAACCCCATATCATTCAAGACATTCCCCAAAACCCTCTCTAACACTTAGACAAATATTTCATCCAAAATCAAGGGTTCCAAACTCATCCTGGATCTCAAGAAATTCATTCAAGCTTCACATTCTTATCCAAATCTTCATCAAGGGAATCTCCAAGTTTGAGGTATGTGGGTTTCAACCATTGTATCCTTCCACCCATGCTGCCCAACCTTCCTTTTTATAGGAATTACATGTTTTAAAATTAATTTACTTATGGGTATTCTTACTATGAACTTGATTATAAACATTGTTGGGGATTTCATGAAATGTGGACTGTATAAGCATGTTTTGAGCTATAAATCTTTGTTCTATGATGAGATTTGATTAAGGTTTTTAATGTATCTTGCATGAGGGTATTATGAAATGTAGGTGGGTTGATTAGCATTAAATTTTCTCACATGATTTCACTCTTGAATTGCATGATTTTGAACTAGTATTATGCACCCATCAAGTGTCTGATAAAATGTCTGGTTTAGAGTTCTTGAGTGATTGATGATCTATTGCATGACCTATGATTTGAATGACTTTATGATAATTAAAGGAAGATATATATGTGTTGATTTCATGAAAAGTATCTATAGTATTGCAAGTTGACCACACCTTGTTGAGGCGGTGTTATGCCTCAATCACCAGAGATGGCAGGGTGTGACTACCATCAACCAATTGAGGGGCTGATATCTCAATCACTATGGATGGTAGGGTGTGACTACCATCAACCAATTGAGGTGTTGATACCTCAGTCACCCTGGATGGTAGGGTGTGATAACCATCAACCAATTGAGGGGTTGATACCTCAATTGCCTCTTCAAGGGGATGGTAGGCCTTAGATTCCATAATGATAGTCTCTTACTGCACATGTAATTTATGCATGTCATATTGTTATATGCTCATCTATTGCCTAATTATGCAATTTGACTATGTTGTATATATAATGTGGCATTGCATCCTACACACTTAGTACATTCAAATGTACTAATGCATACTCTATGCTTACATGATGTTACCACGTAGGAACCAAAGCTCCACTTGAACATCCTCCTCTTCCACGTGGCTAGTACTACCTCTTGAGGCAAGCTTGGTGAATCCTCAACTCCTAGGACAATAGCTATTGATCATATGTTATGTAAAGACTCTTTTCTTTGTTTAGATGCTTATGACTATAAGGGTGAGCCTGGAAAGTTTTCTTGGCCCCCGCACAATCTATGTTAGAGGTGTTGTTAGACAAGTTATGTATCGATGCTTTGAGCTTTGACTCATGTGATGATTTATACTAGGAAAGACTTCTCTTAGTCCCTTTACCCTTATTTATATTCTCTTATTGACATTTAATTGCTGCCGCGACCATTGATATGTAAATGATATGCTAAGAGTCTTGTTTGGCATTCTTTTGGGTCCCCATTCGTTGTGTAACATCTAGTCTCTAGGCTTGGGTTGTGACGCTAAAACAAGAGTTAAATTAATATTAAGAGAAACCAAAGTATTGTGTTCCCCATGATTCCCTAACTTAACATCATCGGATAACCTACTCTAGTGTGTAGCATGCAGGACGGTAAGTTATGTCCATCAAACCCATTGTTCTAGGCGAGAGGCGAATTTCACTATGTGACTTGACCATCTCGATAGTGTGCATTACTAGCCTTACCTATTAATCCTAGTACAACCTCCCCTTGGCCCAGTTCGGTTGATTAGAACACATCACTCGAATCCTATTAATTAATCTCTTTTCCCATTCATTACTACCTTGGTCCAGTTAGTAACACTAGGTGATTTCTAATGTTAGCTACCATCAAAAAACATGTAGAACGAAGAGAGTTAATTAATACATGCATGCACACTTTCCAAGAATTATGAATTATCTAGTTTTACCTTGTTAGTTCTTTATGATTCCTACAACCCTAGTTGTGGATTTAGCTATTCATGATTTGTGTAGATACAAGAATTAGAATTTGGAATGACATAATAGAGAACTTACAGAAAACAAGCAAATCCAAGCTTCAAAGAGAATCACAAGATTAAAGATCAAATTAAAGTACAAGTGTTTCTCAAAACCCTCCAATGTTATCTCTACTCAATCTCTATATTTTTCCTCTCCAACTATCGAGCTCTATGTAAACTTAATGAAAAATAACCTAAAAACCGAATTATGATATTTAAAGTACAAGTCCTAAATAAAATAGGATGGCTAGGTTGGCACGCATCACGAACAACTTTACGGGCCGTATTGCATTCCACGGTCCGTAATCGAGGTTCGTATTGTGTTGCTACAAAATAGGTCTTGAGATCTACAGTACCCCTCTATGACTCGTAAAGTGTTCTTTGTCCCGTAGGGGATTCATCTGATGAATATTCAAAAAGTCCTTCTTCTTAATCCTCAGGGAAGGAAACATGGTCTACAACTCGTAAAGTAATCCACAACCCATTTGCATGTTCGTAAAACAAACTTCAAAAAATCAGCTCCTCACTGCAATTCTCCACAAAACCTCCTTCACGGGCCATACCATAGAGTGCACTATGGCCCGTAAAGGGTCTCGTATTTCACTAAAATTAGAAACGTCTTGATTTTCTTCATAAAATCAAGGCAAATCCTGGAATCCTGCAAATTAAACATAAAAAAACATAAAAACAACTAACATCCCATTGAGAACACACAAAATTCTAAGTTTTAAGCATAAAAATTATTGTATTTTGACAGCACATCAATACCCTCAACATAAAATTATTATTTATCCTCAAGCGACGACTCAATCTATATAAGTAATACAATACACATAGACCACAACCTAATAGCCTACATCACATCAAACTTAAACTCAAATACCCACACCACTTTTTCAAAACAGAAGTCATCTAGCAAACCAATACAGACTTATGCATGTGACAACATAATATGATAAGTGAGGTACTATCAACAGTCCACAATCACTGAATAAGTCTAATGCTAACAAGGCAATGCAAGTGCCCTCACAGAAAGAAGTCCCATATCTCACTCTCAATGATGTTTTCATGTATAACCTTGTGACTGTCCAAAATCACTCACTCTCATAAAAGATATTCACATGCATCATTCCTAATACCATAGGCTTTTCCCTTACTCATGACTAAGGCCTTCACTGCTCGGGAGTAGGATCACTTTAGGACTTTATAGGCATATAACTTAGGCTCAGGTAGCGTTGGTATGATATTTTGGTAGCATAGTGACTAAAGGCCCTCATTGACACTACGTTTTTCTATACTTTTGCCATAACAACACTACTATATTTCATCTCATTCTCCCTTTCTTTTCTGGGTGCTTTATTCTCATTTTTAGCTTTTTGCCTTGCTTTTACACTTCATTTTTCTTTTTAATCCATAACTAAGGCATCACTTATTTTTCTTTCACCCAGTATATGATTTTTCTCCCTTTCTCTGTATCACTAACTTCCCCCCTCATTTTGTGTTTCGCACTTACACCAGCCAACCACAACCTAGGCTTTTGGCCTGAGTTTAGGTGCACATTATCCATCCTCAGAACCAAGAACACTTTTGGTAGCCATCCTCAACTTAGTCTTTTGGCCTCAGTCAAGGTGCACAATGTTCAAAGAAGGACCGGGGCCAATTTTAGGATTTTACAACTAATAGGTCTAGGTTACTTAGGTGTTTGCAAAGATAGGTACATGTTAAGCTCAAACATTAGGATCAAGGGATATTCTGTAACTTTGGTTAGTCACTTAAGCTAAGTGGGCTTTTAAGAACAGTAGCCTAAGATTCTTTTAGAATCCAATTAATCTATAGTCTAACTTAGAGTAATAGCGCAAGTTCTGAATTAGCACACAACATATGAATTTAGCAATTTAAGTTCATGCTTATATGACACCGACTACATTATCAACAAAAGACTTTCAGTTCATTCTTTTTATCTCAATTTATCCTCATTTATCAGAACAAGAATTGTTAACTCATCTAAACATCCATAGTTGCTATCTAGAATAACTAATCAAAATTTTGGTGGGTATCATTTTTCACTCAAAACAAAAAAATGCTCTATGCCACTGATATTAGTACTATATGCTACAAATACTACCTAATATCCTAAACATGCCGGTTCAACAAAAAGTAAATATCCATGGGGAAAAAACCACGGGCAGGAAAACCCTAGGATAAAAAATTAGTGTAGTTAAGGACCTAAGCTACTCGGACTTCACTGAGGCTCATAACTACCCATACCCTACCGAAAACGAGGTGCACTAATGCATACCATCAAAACAAAACAAAGCATAAGGGTTAAAAATCATACTTGGGTGCCAAAGAGCCAGAATCCACCTTGGGTTGCCTCCAAGTAGCACCTGGCTTATGGTCGCAGCATGACATCGATGGCTTGAGTACTCCGACTTCTTCAATCTTTTGTGCTCCTTTACCAGCTGCTGTAGAAGGTTCAGAGGTGCTCCCCTCACCACTAGTTGTATTCATCTTCTACCATTCAGTATCCTCTAGACCTTGATCTATGGTGCCGAACATTATGCCCCTCTGGATCTAATTTAGTTGAACTGATATTTGTCCAAACTAATGGTCAAGCCATTTGATCGCAATAAAATGATGTTTGATTTTATAAATTATACTAAAAATGTTAGACTTAATCTTCCTCAAGATCTCATCCTGTCCTCAGACTTTATCAATGTAACGACCCCAAAAAGTGCACGAAAATGTGCCTCGAAAGTGCCCAAAATGTTATTTTCATATATCTAAAAATATGTTTGTTATTACAAAAATATGACTTTATATTCATATTTAGAGGGTCAAATTGAGTGGAAAATGGGTGTAACCCAAATTTTAAAGCAACCATATTAAAATCCAAAAATTGCAATAAACGCTATTTAGGAGGGTCAAATTTGAAGGGGCATATCTCTTGGGACACAAAGAATTGAGTGGCCCACAACCTACCAAATTAAAGATCTTTGAATTGGCTTTCCGAAACACTTGTTTTCACCTCATTCCGAGTTCGAATGAAGGAGTTATGCCATTTTCGTAGAACTAATGTGTGCAGAAATTTAAATTCCAGTGACCAGTCCATATTTTGGTCCCGTTTTTCTTGACTTTGGTCCAAGACTTTTAAGTCTTGGTCCTAAGGGCTCTCACACTTGGAAATACATATACTTAGCCTTATTTCACCTTCATATTATCCTAAACATTCCCCAATATCCACTTAAACACTTAGACTTATATTTCACCCTAAATTCAAGTCCCAAACTCAAGACCGATCTTAAGGATTTCTTTGAGGATCTCACTCAAGCTTCAAGTCTCCATTAAAGTGTTCTTCAAGAACTTCTCAAAAGCTAAGGTATGTGGTGTTGAGCCATTGGGTCCTTTCACGTATGGTGCCTAATCTTCTTTTTTTACTAATATTACATGATTTAAAGTTGATTTTACATATGGGTCTTGTATATTGAGAAATTTACTGCACAGTGATTTTAATTCATTAAAGTATAATTATTTTAGTATGTTTTGAGAATCTTGGATCTAATGTTGGATTTGATGAGGGGTTTTGAT